>CM040964.1:26188751-26292112 GCA_022985045.1 Macadamia tetraphylla | reverse complement strand
ATTACTTAGTGTTATGTCCTGTGGTCTCTTAACTCACCCAAGGCCCAACCCAACAGTTGGGTTGGGATATCTCAACCTAGACCCAACCCTATCAGGCTCCACCCATCCCAGCCTAGCACTTTTTGATCCTGATTGGGCTAGGCAGGCCGGGTTTGCCCCTAATTGACTATGGTAGCCCTTATACATAGTTATTTGAAGAGAGAGAGAGAGAGACCATTAATCCATTCATTCTAATATTTTGCAAAAAAAAAAAAGAGGAAAAAAGTAAAGATAAATGTGAGTGGTCTCATTATAAAAGGTGTTGATTGTGAATGGAGGCATTTAAAAACGTATACATTTTATAAGTTAATGCAGTCATATAATATATTTATTTTATATAGTAACATAATATATGTATTATATACATAGGGTTGAATTGGGAGGCTTAACCCTAACCCAGCCCGGCCTTAAATTTTGGGCCTGAAAATTCCAGCCCTAGATTGCCCTATGAGTTGAAACATTTAACTTAGGCTCCGACTAGACTCAGGACGAGTTAGGGTAGGTTCAGGCTGGCCGGGCTTTTTTGGTACCCCTATATGAAATCATCGTGAGGAAAATAAATGTTGCCTAACAATTTCATCCATAAGAGGTTTGTCTTGTTTGTCAGTTGCCATCCCAACTTACAACACTCGGCCTCATTGTGAATATTGAGATCAGGAATCTTAAACCTTCTATCAAGTTTTGGCTTACAAAGATCATCCCACCCAACCCAAAGAATCTTGGAAAAATTACATGATTACTCACTTTTGGATTTCTTTTTACAAAATTACCCATCAAAAGTTTCAGTTAACAAAAATACCCAAAATTAGGTTTCCCTTTATAAAATTACCCACTTAAAGTTTAAGTTAACAAAAAAAATCCAAAATTGAGTTTGGGTTTACAAAACTACCCACTCAAAGTTTTAGTAATAAAAAAATACACATTATATGTGGAAGATGAAGAATCACTATTTTGGGTAGTTTTGTAAATCCAAACCTGATTTTGGGTATTTTTGTTAACTGAAACTTTGGGTGGGTAGTTTTGTAAACTCAAACATAATTTTGGGTATTTTTGTTAACTAAAACTTTTTGTAGGTAATTTTGTAAAGGAAAACTCAAAAATGGATAATCATGTAATTTTTTCAAGAATCTTTTTTCTCATATTACTTTTTCCTTATAGAAATCTGCCTTCTGCTTAGTTAAATTCTGATAGCAAACGTTTGGTAGATTGAAATGGGTTTTAAAATACATTGGGAATGTAAGGGCTATGCTTTGTCAAGGACATCTCTTCTTGCTTTGGATATTAATTTCTCCTTTGAAGCTCGTATCTTTTTATCTTTTGGCAAGTTTCCTTTCTGTTTTCACCTATCTCCTTTATTTGGGATGTCAATTTTTTCTCTTTTGATTGTATCAATCGAGAAATCGGATCAAGTTCCCGTACGAAACAATCTCGTACATTCCTGATTCATGGATTTAGAATTCATGTTCTCTCTCTTCATTTAATAGATTTCAAATCCATAAACCAGGGATGTACGAGAACAATCTTGTTCGTAAGCCTGATCTGGATTCATCAATCGATACTAATCAGTGCTGACTAGTACTGATATATATCTCCTAAATCTGTGCTTCCATTCATAGGTCATAATTTTTCTTCGTAGATTTTTATTTTTTATTTTTTATAATACAATAAAAGGTAATAATGATTAATGTAACATATATTTCTTAAACTTAGAGCCGCTGTTTGATTGCAACTAGGACGAATTTTATTTTTTCTATGAATTTATGAAATAGAAAGAAAAAAATCTCCTATTTTTCCTTTTGTCTCATTCCTGATGATGAGAATTTAATCCGAAACTATTTATTGAAATAAAATTGAACTATTGGAACTTAGAAAAATAAACCGGTTAATAAATTATTCAATTTTAATTTTGAAAATCAAAATCTAAAAATACTCAGTTGGGTTCGGTTTTGAGCTGATAAACCATAGGTTCTAAACATATTAAAACTGATAAACCGTTAAACTCACTTGAAACCCTTTAAACATAATAAACCGGTTAAAAACTTTATAGTTCTAAACTATATAAAATAAGTTACATTATTTTTAAGTTAGCCAATTTGGGTCTAGATGCCTAATTGTGATTCAACCCCAACATGGGATTTCGTTAGTGGGCTTAAATTTGTTTAAACATAGGTTCCAATTGGGCTGAGAATTATGGGTCAGTTTTTTGCCAAGAGTTGGCAGAACCGTTTACAAATCAAACAAAAAACTGAAAATACCCACATAATCAGAACCGATATAAAAGCGATTAACTAAAACCAACTAATACTTTCTACCAAAAAAAAAAAAAAAAATCCTAACTACTACTAATCAGCTTTGCTTTGAGAATTTAGAATTGATTAAAAATCCGTTTGGCTTTCTATTTCTGTCCATCACATTTTGAGCCAACCCAAAACTGAATTGATTAACATCTTTACTCTTTCCCATTCCCTTCTCCCCTCCCCTCCCATCCCATCCCATCCCATCCCATCCCAAAAAGGGATGCTTTTCCTTTGGAGAAGTGCCATTCTTGCGAGTGCATGAAGGCCAACAGGAACACATCAGAAGCATTCATTAGATATATTATTTTCTATTTCATGGGGGGGGGGACATTTTACCCTCCATCGTGTGTTTGGGTGCAAGGGTGATAGCCAACCGCAATCCAATTTGAAGAAGGATCAGTGAGAACAGATGAGAAAATTTGATGGAACTGATGATGTAGAGCAGAGTAATGAGATGAAAATGAGTCAGCATGTGCAACATGAAAGGTCCAACAGAGATAGGAGGAAACCTAAGTGGACAAATGACTTTGTCCTCAACAATCTTGAAGCTGCTTAAAAGGGAATACAGTTTTTTTTTGGTAGAAAAGAGAATAAAGTTTGTTGAGGAAGTTTTATACTGCTGAGGTGTAGTTGGGTTAGATGGAGAGTCAATTGAGGTTTATAAATAACAGAACACCCACTTGTAAAAGGCAAGCAATTAGTAAACAAATTTATGTTTCCTTGTTCTTCTTTCTTCTTCTTTCTTCTTCTTTCTGTCTTCTCACTTTTCCCAATTTCTTAGTGATTTGCCCTAGCTATATCATTTTGGCGTTTTATTTCTCTCAATGGCGGAGGTCACTCGCTTTAGCAAGATGGATGAAGCCATTAAAAATCTTCAAGTTCTTCATACTTCACAACTACAAGAAGTTTCTGAATTTCGCAAGCAAATGGATATTAACTTTTCTGAATTACAGCAGGCAATGCAGTAATTCATTAGGAAGAGCTAATAATGTGTGAAAATCATATTCATTTGGAAAAGCTAACAATGCTTTGACTGGGGAGATTAAACTATAACCTACATGTTATGACATAAACCTTATGTTAGGAAAAATGAATTATTATATTGCTTATTATTTAATATCTTATTAATAATGATAAGATTAGTTTTATGAGTGTTTGACTCCAAGTAGGAAATCTTTATGATGAAGTTGGGTTTATCTACAATTCTAAACTAATAGGGATTTTGGTTGGAGATAGACATGCACTCTAAAAACCAAAGCGATATAGGATTTTAATTCTCTCCTCTTATATATAGTCATGCTCCTCTCCCTCTCAATAACGGCTTAATCAATATACTAGTAATTGAGTAGTAATTAGGGTTTTGTGAAAACCCTAACGATTGAGGAGGAGCTTGGACTCAAAGGGAACACAAAACTGTGTTGTTTTATGGTTGTTCTTGTTAGCAACTCGGCCACGTGGCGATGATGATGTGACCAGTTTTGATGACATAGATGAAAATGATGACATGATGGTGTCTAGTATCACCGATAAGATAACAGAACTACTTGGTATGCATGGAATGGTTTGATACATCCTTAGTATGTGGTGCGGGTTTCTAGGTCAAAACTGAAAAAATTGGCCTATTTACGATCGGGGGCATTTTCACTAATGAAAATGATATTTTTGGAAGGTCATTTCTTCATAAAAAATATAGATTGTAATTTATCTAGTCTAGTGTATCTGTTTTTGTCGCATTCTGATACCGTATGAAGAAGTTACGACATTTGTGATAGTCGAGAGCAGTTTCGGCATTGAAGATGAATTTTTTAAAGGAAGTGTTCTCCATGTAACAATATGACAAAAATACAATCTTTCCAACGGTTCTGATTTCATCGCTTTCTGATTGTGTATGAGAAAGATACATCATTAGAAAGGAATAGGGGCATTTTGGTCTTTTTACATGGATAACTCAGATGATTGAGTCTTCTGAAAAGTCGTAGAGCATTCAGTTACGGTTCCATCGCAGTTCGTTTCATCTCGATTGAATAGCGTATGAAAAAGTTATAAGTGTTTCCGTAAAGCCGGTTTGAAAATCCAAACCGAAAATCCATCAGTTGCTCTCGGTGTTGGGTGGATTTTTTAGAATTTATTTTTGAAATTTAAAGGGCTTTTGTGTAATTTCAAGATTTTGAAGGTCTGGGTTGCAAGGGGTCTTTAGGCACTGAAATATATGGAGGCAGGGGCTTGATTGTAATAAAGAGGAGTAAAGGGAAGTGAAATGGATGGTCAAGATTCGACCACGTAGGCTTGATGCCCATCCAAAGGCTGCTGAGATTTTGCACTGACATGGAAGAGATAGATGCTTGCGCGTAGGATTTGATTGGTTAAGTGCATAATTCTTGATGCACTAGCGCTACACCTTATCAAGGCATGTTGTGGTGTTTCGTGCGTGTATAGAAGGTATAAAAAAGATTCCGATCTTAATGATCTCATGAAATCTGATTAAAGCCATCATGGAGGATTCAGATCCAACGGTCGATAAGCCTTTCTCTTTTGTGAGTGGGAGACAAGCTTCTTTAAAATCCGAAAAAGCAACTAATCATAGATCGACAACAAAAAGTGCATGCTGACCGCTGACGTCATCATGACGTGATGACGTCATTAGTTGACTATTTTATTTGAATCTTGTGGTTGAGATTTACTATCCGTTATTTTAATCGGACGGTCTATATTAAGAGATTCTCCTTGATGAGATCTACGGCTAGATTTGCGCCCTGTTGCACGTGCCGCCAGTGTAGCCTATGCCACTCCTATGAAGATTCTATTTCAGACTATCTCATTGCTCCAACTTCAAATGGTCATATATCCCTCATTTTAACTCGGATTTGGGTGAACCAAGTTGCAGATTCTTCATTTTTTCAAGCCCTACACCATGAAAGCAAGAAATATGAGGTATGAGTGAAGGAAGGCTACGATTTTGGTAAGAGAATCTTCCTCCTCTTTGTTGGTCCTTGAATGAACATGAATACTTGATGATAAATGTTCTTAGGCCATTAAAGGAGGTAAAAGAGGTGGTTGAGGTATGTTAATGATGCATTAACTCAAAACCAAGGAGGAAGAGTAGAAAGCAAGGATGCGTTTGCTTTGAAGAGCAAGAAGCCAAGGAGAGAGAAGGTATAAGCACCAAACTTGTCAGTACAAGTTTCCAGTCATCCCAGAAAATCGGTTGTGAGATGCTCTAACATTTGATTTATATTATATGCACATATGTATCTTAGGGTTAGTTGTGGATGAATGCATACATGCTAGGTTAGTTGTGGATGAACTGTAAGCATGCTAACTAGTTGCGAATGTATATGCAAGGCAGAGCTTGACTGTAGGGCATTGATATAAGCTCAAATTTACTGTATTATTTATTGAGTGCTAAGTGGGTGCTAGGCACCCGGAGTGGGTGCTAAGCACCCGGAGTGGGTTCTAAGCACCCAGAGGGGGTGCTCCCATGTAGTAGGTGCTATACATTATACCAGTGCTACAAGTGCCATCTCAACTTTGGCTTGAAAAAATTAGGTGTGGGTGCTCTCGACTGTGGGTGCAGTCAAAAGTAGTGTATTGAGTAGGTACGAAGCCTTTACATGCACTACTCCGGGGATGTAAGTAAATTACCGAACCTCGTAAAAACCCTGTGTTGTGGGTGCTTGTTGTTTGTATTTTATATTGAAGTACGTGGAATGTGGAATGAGTGTGCACATTTAGAAGTGCCTATAAGAGGCTGAGTGTGCATACGACTGTGTGCAAACAGGGACATGTATATCAGGTTTTTATTGGTCAGACATCAGACAGGTTTTTGGGGATCAAAATTGGACTCACCGATTCACCCCCCTTCTCAGTGACTGCCGGGTTACAACAATTAGTATCAGAGCCGATACTCAGTGACAGTTTGATCAACATCTGAGTGATCCAAAGGCAGTGACAGTGATATTATGACAGGTGAAGGCCATTCAGGACATGCACTAAATTTTGATGGATTTGATTTTATCTTGTGGAAGAGGAGAATGCAGTCGTACCTAGGTTCACTAGGTTATGATGTTTGGGCATCAGTTCTGATTGGGTACAAGGAACCTGAAGGAGGTCCGGTTGACAATGAAGCTAAAAATGCTTATTGTTATAATCAAAAGGCTGTGAATGTAATATTCTCAGTATTGGATAAGAGTGTGATGGTTAAGATAATGGATTGTGACTCAACCAAGGATATCTGGGGAAGACTGAAGAGCATTAATGAAGGAGATGAAAAGATAAGGAAAGCAAAGCTTCAGACCTTCAGAGGCTAGTTTGAAAGTCTACTAATGCAAGAGGGAGAGAATATTAACACCTATATGACCAGGGTAAATGAAGTGGTCAACTTTATTAGGGGTCTGGGAGCCAATCTAGAGGATTCAGTTGTTTGTCAGAAAATCCTAAGATCTTTGTTGCCCAAGTATGACTCCAAGGTGTCAGCTATTGAAGAGGCAAAGGACCTAGATACTATTACTCTTGATCAAGTGCATGGCACTTTCACAGCTCTTGAAATGAGATGGAAAAAGGGCAAGTCCATTGACAAACAAGCTGCTTTCAAGGCAATGAAAAACTTGAAAATTAATGAGAAGAAGAAGCGTCATGGAGGATCGATGAGAGTGAAGATGAGATTACAACTCATTTCACCAGAAAGTTGAAAAGGAGAACAGGAAAATATAAGGACAAGTTGCCTTTCAAATGTTTCAACTGTGGAAGGGTTGGACATTTTGCAGCCAAGTGTCCTAACCAAGGAAAAATAGAAAGTGATGAAGATGAAAGTGAAAAGAAAAGTCATTACAAGGGAAAGAAGCAATTCTTCTCAAACAACTACAAGAAAGGCAAGGACAAGAAGAAAATTTTGGTTTCTAAGAAATGTAGTGATACATCTGATGAAGAGTCTGAAGAATCATCTAATGATGAAGATGATGAGGCTATGTTCATGGTCTCAATAGATATGAAAGAAAACAAAGAAGATTCTTCTAGCAAGGAAGATTCTACAGAAGAAGAAGAGGAAGATGAAAAATCACATCTAGAGGCTGAACTTACAGTTGCCCTTAGAGAGCTTAAAAAAGAAAGGAAGAAAGTGAAAAAGGTCACTCAAGATCTTAAGGGGCAAGAACAAATAGTTATTGAGTTGAGAGATCAAGCCAATAAATCAAGGAAGACCTTAGATGATCTTGAGTTTCAACTCTCACAGAAAACCATTGACTGCAACACTCTTGAGTTAGAGAAAGTGACTTTGAAAGTACAACTAGAGGAGCAATATGAGATTCTTACACAATTTGATGGTTATGCAGATGAGCTAGTCTTAGTAAACGCTAAGGTTGAAGAATATGAGAGAACTGAGATTGAAAGAGAAGACTTAGAAAATGAAGATGTTGAAGATGACTCTACTCTAAAAGAGCATCCTAGCAGTAAGAAGCTTAATGACATTATCAATGTTCAAAGATTGACTCACATCAAATTTGGGCTTGGATTTGTTGGGGAGTCTTCCAAAAATACCAAGGCAAATGGTAAGGGAACAGTACATAATCCTATCAAAGTCAATGATAGGAATGCTCAAAGAGGAAGGCACATGTTACTCTGCTGGCAATGTCAGAGAAGCGTACAAAAAGATAAAGTGATGGTCCAACTAGAAGAGGAAATCCATCTATATTCCATAAGACTAACCATGCTAGACAACCACGTTGGCAAGGCCAAGGAGAGCAGAGAGCTATGGATACGTCAAGGTCCTCAACGAGGCCTAGAGCATTTGACAACGAGCTCCTTACGGATGGCGAGATGGAACACTGATGCGAGGCACACCTTTCAAGATAATTGTTACAAATGCAACACTTTTGAACACAAGATCTCAGATTGCAAGTTCAACATTGGTCCAAGGAGTTATGTGGACAGAAATCCTTTTGCACCCCTTATGGAGGAAACAGTTGAATGTTACAGATACAACAACCTTTTACATATTGCAAGGAATTGTAGAACTGTGTTTCTCCCACAAAGATAGGAGAACAGAAGTAAGCAGAGAGTTTTCAGAAACACAGAAGATGATGAGATGGAGAGACAGTTCTCAAGACAGAAGAAAACAAAGAAATCTAAATCTGTCAAGAAAGTTTGGGTTCAGAGAGAGAGAGTAGAAGATGAAGAAGATGCAGCAGCATTTGTTATTCATAGAGCTTTTAAGTCTCAAGGAGACTCTACTCCATGGATTCTTGATAGTGGTTGCTCAAATCACATGACAGGAGATAAGAAAAGGTTTGAACAATTACCTGACTTTGAAGGTGGATCCGTGAAGTTTGGCAACAACAATGGTGTCAGAATTACAGGGAAGGGGTCCATAAGTTTGAACCATGGGAAGGTGAAATCCCTTAATGTCTTGTATGTTGAAGTGCTCAAACACAATCTTCTCAGCATCAATAAAATTTGTGACAAAGGGCATGAAGTAACTTTCACTAGTAAAGGGTGTGAGATAAGAAGATCAAGCAGTGGAAAGGTTGTAGCTACTGGACAGAGAACTTCAGGGAACTTGTACACCTTGACAGAGTTAGAGAAAGATTCTTGCATGGTCAGCATAGATGAGGAGACATGGTTGTGGCACAGAAGACTTGGGCATATTGGTTTTAAGAACCTTGCTAAGATTTCTTCGAAGAAGGCAGTGAGAGATGTTTCTGAGTTAAAGAAGCTCTCCAATCCTATATGTGCATCTTGTCAAAAGGGAAAGCAAACCAGAATCTCCTACAAGTCTAAGGAGTATTATTCCAGTTCTCCATTGTAGTTGATTCACATAGACCTATATGGTCCTATGAGGACACCTAGCACCTCAGGAGAGAGATACATCATGTTGTTTGTTGATGATATTCAAGAATGGTGTGGGTGATGTTCTTGAAACATAAGTCAGAGGCTTTAGAAAGATTTAAGATCTTTAAGAAGCAAGTTGAGAATCAGACAAGGAAGAAGATAAAGTATGAGATCTGACATAGGAGGTAAGTACAGTTGGGATGATTTTGAAGAATACTGCTATGAGCATGGTATCAGGAAACAAACTTTAGCTCCAAGAACACCCCAACAGAATGGTGTCGTAGAGAGAAAGAATAGAACAGTGCAAGACATGACTAGAACAATGTTGGCAGAGAATGACATGGGTAAAAATTTCTGGATGGAGGCAGTTTTAACTGCAGTGTACATCCATAACAGATGTATGTTGAGACCTCATGAAAGCAAGACTCCATATGAAATCTGGTTTGGAAGAAGGGCTACAACAAGACACTTCAAGGTCTTTGGTAGCAAGTGTTATATCAAGAACACAACCTAAGATTTGGGTAAGTTTGATGATAGGGCTGATGAGGGTATATTTTTAGGTTATTCTACTTCAAGTAAGGCCTATAGATGCTACAACAACAGACTTGAAAAAATTATAGAGAGTGATGATGTCACAATTGATGAAAAAAGGGATATTCCTTCAGGCTCAGGAAATGAACTTCTAGAATTTGAAGTTCTTGATGATGAGAATGACCTGGTTGATAGTAGACCCAAAAGCAAAAATGAGATTGATGCTGAATAGGCTGAGGTAGATTCAGATGAGCAGAGGAGACATAACAGAGTTGATCAACAGGAAATAGATGAGTTAATCATTAGAGACCCCACTGTAGGTGTTTAGACTAGAAGAATGAAGACCAACACATACTCTCTTCTTTCGAAGATTGAACCAAAAACTATTGATGAGGCAAACTATGATGAGAGTTGGATGAAGGCCATGAATGAAGAACTTGATCGGATAGAGAGGAATCACACTTGGGATCTAGTCCCTAGGCCAGTTGACAAGAATGTGATTGGTACTAAATGGATTTTCAGAAATAAACTCAATGAAGATGCTCAAGTGGTGAGGAACAAAGCAAGACTTGTATGCAAAGGGTATGCTCAAGTTGAAGGCATTGATTTTGAGGAAACTTTGCTCCAGTGGAAAGACTTGAGGCTATCGAATGTTCTTGGCTTTGCCGATGTACAAGGGTTCAAGGTCTATCAGATGGATGTCAAATCAGCTTTTCTAAATGGAAACTTGGAAGAGGAGGTTTACATAGAGCAGCCTGATGGGTTTCAGCTGAGTGAGGACCCTACTCTTGTATGCAGATTGAAGAAGGCATTGTATGGTTTGAAACAAGCTCCAAGGGCATGGTACTCCAGATTGGACTCTTACTTGTGCAAGTTGGGTTTCAAGAAAGGCTTAGTGGATAGTAATCTCTACATCAGAATTGAAGAAAGCAGTCAACTTGTGGTGGTTGTGTATGTAGATGATATCATCTTTGGGGGTCACAAAGATGAGTTGTGCAAAGATTTTACTATGAGGATGCAAGATGAGTTTGAGATGTCCATGTTGGGTGAACTATCATTCTTCTTGGGTTTGCAAATCAGTCAAAAGAAAGAAGGTATCTTCATATCTCAGTCCAAATATGTGAGGGAGATGTTAAAGAGATTCACCATAGAGGATTGCAAACCAGTTAGTACACTTATGATGACTGAGTGTAAGTTGAGCAAGGAAGATGACTCTCCATCAATTGATTACACCTTGTATAGGTCAATGATTGGTAGCCTATTATATCTGACAGCTAGTAGGCCCGACATCTCACAAATGTGTGCATGGTAGCCAGATTCAAGCGGGACCAAAGAGACACATGTAGCGATGAAGAGAATTTTCAAATATCGAAAGGGACTAGTGAGTTTGGGTTATGGTATCCGAAAGTCAAGATCTTTAGTTTGTCAACTTTTTCAGATGTAGATTGGGCCAGATGTGTAGATGACAGGAAGAGCACCAGTGGTGGTGCATTCTATTTGGGAAGCAGCTTGGTGGCATGGCATAGTAAGAAGCAAGAGTCAGTCTCTCTTTCAATTGCAGAGGCAGAATACATTGCAGCTACATCTTGTTGTATACAAGTATTGTGGATGAAGCAGATGTTGAAGGATTTGAGTGTGGAGGTTAAGTAGGCAGTGCCACTATATTGTGACAATACTAGTGCTATCAATATCTCTAAGAACCCGGTGATGCATTCTAGAACGAAGCACATTGCTATCCGGTATCATTTCTTAAGAGACAAGGTGATGGAAGGTGAAACAAGGATGGAGTTTGTTCCCACAACAGAGCAAGTGGCTGATATCTTCACTAAACCACTTTTCAAAGATCAGTTTGAGTTCTTCAGACAGAAGTTGGGAGTGGTGGTTCTTCCAAAGCACTAGTAGCATTGGGAGAGGGGGAGCAAGTTGCTTGCTGTTGCTACCCCTATATTGGACTTAGGGGGAGTCCATTGGTTCAACCCTTTGTTCTTGTTGTCAAAGGGGGAGAGAGTTACTCATCGGAGCTTTGGAGTGTATTAGTGATGAGGTGGTTGCCAACAACTCCAAAGAGGGAGATTGTTGTTTTATGATCGTCCTTGTTGGCAACTCGGCCACGTGATGATATGACCAGTTTGGGTGACATGGATGAAAATGTTGACATGATGGTGTCTAGTGTCACCGATGAAATAACAGAACTACTTGGTATGCATGGAATGGTTTGATACATCCTTAGTATGTGGTGCAGGTTTCTGAGTCAAAACTGGTAAAATTGGCCTATTTACTATCAGGGGAATTTTCGATAATGAAAATAACATTTTTGGAAGGTCATTTTTTCACAAAAAATATAGATTGTAATTTATCTAGTCCAGTGCATCTGTTTTTGTCGCATTCCGATGCTGTATGAAGAAGTTACGACATTTGTGGTAGTCAAGGGTAGTTTCGGCATTGAAGATGAATTTTTTAAAGGAAGTGTTCTCCATGTAGCAATACGACAAAAATACAATCTTTCCAACGGTTCAGATTTCATCGCGTTTCGATTTCGTATGAGAAAGGTACGTCATTGGAAATGTATAGGGGCATTTTGGTCTTTTTACATAGATGATTCAGATGATTGAGTCTTTTGAAAAGTCGTAGAGCATCCAGTTACAGTTCCAACGCACTTTGTTTCATCTCGATCGAATATCGTATAAAAAGTTATAAGCGTTTCTATAAAACCGGTTCGAAAATCCAAACCGAACATCCATCATTTGCTCTCGGTGTTGGGTGGATTTTTTGGAATTTATTTCTGAAATTTGAAGGGCTTTTGTGTAATTTGATGATTTTGAAGGTATGAGTTGCAAGGGGTCTTTAAGCACTGAAATATATGGAGACAGGGGCTTGATTGTAATAAAGAGGAGTAAAGGGAAGTGAAATGGATGGTCAAGATTCGACCACGTAGGCTTGATGCTCATCCAAAGGCGGCGAGATTTTGTCTTGACATGGACGAGATAGATGCTTGCGTAGGATTTGATTGGTTAGGTGCATAATTCTTGATGCCTTGGCCTACTATATCAAGGCATGTTGTGGTGTTTCGCGTGTGTATAAAAGGTATAAAAAAGATTCCGATCTTAATGATCTCACGAAATCTGATTAAAGTCATCATAGAGGATTTGGATCCAACGGTCGATAAGCCTTTCTCTTTTGTGAGTGGGAGACAAGCTCCCTTAAAATCCAGAAAAGCAACCAATCATAGATCGACAATAAAAAGTGCATATTGACCACTGACATCATCATGATGTCATTAGTTGACTATTTTATTCGAATCTTGTGGTTGAGATTTACTATCCGTTATTTTAATTGGACGGTCTATATTAAGAGATTCTCCTTGATGAAATCTACGGCCAGATTTGCGCCCCTGTTTCACACGCCGCCGGTGTAGCCTACGCCACTCCTACAAAGATTCTATTTCAGGCTATCTCATTGCTCCAACTTCAAATGGTCATATCTTCTTCATTTTGACTCGGATTTGGGTGAACCAAGTTGCAGCTTCTTCGTTTTTTTAAGCCCTACACCATGGAAGTAAGAAATATGAGGTTTGAGTGAAAAAAGGCTATAGTTTTGGCAAGAGAAACTTCCTCCTCTTTGTTGGTCCTTGAATGAACATGAATACTTGATGATAAATGTTCTTAGGCCATTAAAGGAGGTAAAAGAGGTGGTTGAGGTATGTTAATGATGCATTAACTCAAAGTCAAGGAGGAAGAGAAGAAAGCAAGGATGTGTTTGCTTTGAAGAGCAAGAAGCCAAGGAGAGAGAAGGTGTAAGCACCAAACTTGTCAGTACAAGTTTCTAGTCATCCCAGGAAATTGGTTGTGAGATTCTCTAACCTTTGATTTACATTATATGCATATATGTATGTTAGGATTAGTTGTGGATGAATGTATATATGCGAGGTTAGTTGTGGATAAACTATAAGCATGCTAGCTAGTTGTGGATGTATATGCTAGGCAGAGCTTGACTGTAGAGCATTGATATAAGAAATTTACTGCATTATTTATTGAGTGCTTAGTGGGTGCTAAGCACCGGGAGTGGGTGCTCCCGTGTAGTGGGTGCTACACATTGTACCGGCACTGCAAGTGCCATCTCAGTTTTGGCTTGAAAAAATTAGGTGTGGGTGCTCCCGACTGTGGATGCAGTCAAAAGTAGTGTATTGAGTAGGTACGAAGCCTTTACATGCACTACTCCGAGGATGTAGGTACATTACCGAACCTCGTAAAAATCCTGTGTTGTGGGTGCTTGTTGTTTGTATTTTATATTGAAGTGCGTGGAATGTAGAATGAGTGTGCACACTTAGAAGTGCCTATGAGAGGCTGAATGTGCATACGATTGTGTGCAAATAAGGGAGTGTATATCGAGTTTTCTTGGCTGACATAGACGATTTTTGGGGATCGAATTGAACTCATGATTCACCCCCTCTCGATGTTTAGGGTTACAATAAGCTATACATGTGGGAAAGACTCACTGTGAAAGGGCTAAGATCATTGAGACTCTGCACTTGTGGAGTTTCAGGTAATGATCTACATCCTTCCATTAATGAATGTATGAATGTCTAACCTTACCAGTGGGACGATCCAAATCGTTTCTACACCTTCAGTGGTATCAGAGCCTCCCTACTAGTGGGGAGACATTCCATTAACTTCATTAACCATTGTGTATTTGATCCATTAATTTTATTTTCAATTAAATTATTTTTTCATGTACACTGTTCACGTAACAATGAACACTGTTGGAACAGTGTGCACTGTTCACGGAACAGTGTTCACTGTTCGTAACAGTGTTCACTGTTCGTAACAGTGAATTGTATATAATAAAAAAAAGGTTTTGACTTAAAGCCCAATTATTTATCAAAGATTGTTTTTCTTTTAAAATTTCAGATGGGCTTGGCATGCTAATTTTTCCTTAAAGTTTTCTGTCCATATTAGCTTAAGTGTTGGGTACTGATTTTAGAAACAAGTAGCCCATTTGTGCTAATGAACATATTTGAACATGGGTTTTTGTGAAAACCCTTGTGAGGGATTCAAATTATTAAAATTTGTTTTAATATTTTAATGATTTTTTTTGTACATGATATATTTGTTGTAACCCGACAGTCACTGAGAGGGGGTGAATCAGTGAGTCTAATTTCGATTCCCAAAAACTTGTCTGATGTCTGGCTGAGAAAAACCTGATATACCTGTCCCTGTTTACACACGGTCGTATGTACACTCAGCTTCTCATAGGCACTTCCAAGTGTGCATACCCATTCCATATTCCATGCATTTCAATATAAAATACAAACAACAAGCACCCACAACATAGGATTTTTACGAGGTTTGACAATTTGCCTACATCCCCGGAGTAGTGTCTGTAAAACTCAATACACTACTTTTGATTGTACCCATAGTCGGGAGCACCCACTACACAGGAGCACCCACTCTCGGTCCTTAGTACCCACTAAGCACTCAATAAAGCATACAGTAAATTTGGGCTTATATCAATGACCTACAGTCAAGCTCTGCCTAGCATATACATCTACAACTAGCTAGCATGCTTATAGTTCATCCACAATTGACCTCGCATGTATACATTTATCCACAACTAACCCTAACATACATACATGCATATAATGTAAATCAAAGGTTAGAGAATCTCACAACCGATTGCTTGGGATGACTGGAAACTTGTACTGACAAGTTTGGTGCTCACACCTTCTCTCTCCTTGGCTTCTTGTTCTTCAAAGTAAACACATCCTTGCTTTCTTCTCTTCCTCCTTGGCTTTGAGTTAATGTATCATTAACACACCTCAACCACCTCTTTTACCTCCTTTAATAGCCTAAGAACACTTATCATCAAGTATTCATATTCATTCAAGGACCAACAAAGAGGGGAAAGCTTCTCTTGCTAAATCGTAGCATTTTTTAACTAAAAACTCATTTTTCTTACTTCTATAGTATAGGGCTTGAAAAAACTAAGAAGTAGCAACTTGGTTCACCCAAATCCGAGTTAAAATGAGGGAGATATGACCATTTGAAGTTGGAGTAATGAGATTGCCTGAAAATAGAATCTTCGTAGGGGTGGCGTAGGCTACACTAATGGCGCATGCAGCAGGGACGAAATCTGATCGTAGATCTCATATAAAAGATCTTATAATCAAAGCCATCCGATTAAACCAACGGACAATAGATCCAAACCATTATATTTGAATCTTGATGATGTCATCATGACGTATGCAATTATATCGTCAGAAGTGTTGTCAACCACAGATTGGCTACATCAGCGTATGTTCCGGATCTATGTCGGCTTAACCCATAAAGGAGAATCATTTAAAGACCATTAGATCTGGATCCCTATGATCTACTTGATCCAGATCTAAGGGATTGGAATCTAAGCTTCGGTGATGATGCACATGTGACACACACTAGTCAATACAATATGGTGTAGCGTCAAACCATCATATCTAATACACTCCACCAATGAGAAGCCTTGGGTAAGCATCTTCAACACAAGCTCTTGCACGAAACGTTAGATCTGAATCTAACCAACGTGGCTCAATCTGAGCCGTGAATTAAGGATCCCTCTGATTCTCTTATATACACATAAGCCTTTGCCTTCATATTTCCAGTGCTAAACACTCCTTATCAACTAAGACCTTCAAAATCTTAAAATTACATAAAAGCCCTTCAAATCTTAAAAATAAATTCCAAGAAATACACCCAACACCGAGAGCATACTAATGAATTTTCGGTTTGCATTTTTGAACCGGCTTTATAGAAACACTTATAACTTTTTCATACGATATCCGATCGAGATGAAACGAAGTGCATTGGAATCGTAACTAGACACTCTACGACTTTCCAGAAGACTTAATCATCTGACTCAGCCATGTAAAAAGATCAAAATGCCCTTAGACCTTTCCAATGATGCATCTTTCTCATAAGGAATCGAAACGTGATGAAATTAGAACCGTTGGAAAGATTGGATTTTTTTCGTATTGTTACATGGAGAACATTTCCTTTAAAAAATTTATCTTCAATGCTGAAACTGCCATCGACTTCCACAAATGCCGTAACTTCTTCATATAGTAACAGAATGCGACAAAATTAGATGTACTGGACTAGATAAATTATAATCTATATTTTTCATGAAGAAATAATCTTTCAAAAATGTTATTTGCACTGTCGAAAATAAGCCTGAGTGTAAATAGACTAATTTTACCAGTTTTGACCCAGAAACCCGCACCACATACTAAGGATGTATCAAACCATTCTATGCATACCAAACAGTTCTGTTATCTTATCGATGACACTAGACACTGCCATATCATCATTTTCATCCATGTCACCCAACAAAGACAACCATAAAACAACAATGTTGACATGTCATATGATGACATCAGTCTTTACTAAGTGTTAGTAATACTTTGTGTGATTTTTATAATTGTTATTTTTTCACATGATTGGAATGAAATTGAATGGATCAAATATATAATGTGTAAAAGTTATAATTTTATTAGTGGTTATGAGATTTAAAACGGACTATGATGATGGAAATATGGATAGCATGGCATGCATTTATGTGGTGGATTGTATTTTATTTCTCTCTCTCTCTCTCTCTCTCTCTCTCTCTCTCTCTTTTTTTTTTTTTTTAAATATGTACTCCCCTTAGGCAGCCCAAATGGTGGATTGGTTTCCTAAGGTTTTTTTATTTTATTTTAAAGGAATGTAATAGAATTAGGTATTTTATTTTTATTTGATCATGAAAAGACTGAAGGAGGAGATTGCTTAGAGGAAGCGACGAGAGATGAAAAAGCAAGTTTCCTTTTTGTTTTATTTCAATGTAAAAATTATCATGGTTATTATTATTTGCATTGCATTGTCACATAATTAAGCTGAGTGAGAGAAATTAAAGAGATTATGTTACTCCCACCCATCTTGGAATCAAAGTGACTTACATGTGATGACAAATTTAATTAGATTCCAGATGCTATCTCATAACCACTAAGGTTTTGTTTTATGATTCTTAGTTACATGTGATGTATGATGATATTAGAAGAGACAATTGTTCCCATTTCCCTAAACTTAAAAGCAAGTGTGATATGAAAAATCCTAACTGGTGGGATTTCCATGGCCTCCCTTAGTTGGTAAATGTAGATGTCACATTGATCTACTTTTGCAGATGCTGATAGGATAATGCTTGAGTAGTTCTCTGAAACCGTCTTCATTTATCTCATATGTGATAGGTAGAGAGCATGGTTAGTGGGAGGTGTATTGCGATAGTAGACACTAGCCCATGATGCTATGATTCACTCCGAAATAAAGGATATGCACTTGACTTGAGTGTATATTAGTCGATAAGAATGGATATGACACTCAAGTGGCAAAAAAATATTAAAAGTTTTCTAGATGGATATAATAGTCCACTCAACTAACATGTATATGATGAACTCCGATAGACTAAGTCATGTACAAAAAGGTTGAGATGTTTCAATCACACTTCATAACTAAAGGAAAGCTTAAAGTGTGAGTAATCGTTGTATTAGACTTGCACCTTCTTTTCAACAATATTAATCATGCTAAAAATGCTTTGCACATCATGTAGATATTCAATATGTCAAGCCAAATCAACTATGCTACCCTCATTAAGGACCATATCCTGACTGGACCAAACTATGTTGATTGGAGGAGGAATATTAAATTGTTCATAACTATAGAAGGTCTAATTTCTGTCATAGAAGATGAAGAACCTTCATTCCCTGATACTATGGAAGGCAAGGAGAAAGTTACCTCTGAGTTGTTTCAACAAAATAATTCTAAGGCCAAGCTCCTTGTGTTGAATTCAGTAGACAAGACCATTAAGGATTCTATAAAGGATATGAGTTTTGTAAAAGACATGTTGGAGGAGTTGAAGAAGTTGTATGGAAAACAAAATAGACATGCACATCATCAGCTTGTCACTCTACTCCACAGTACTAAGATGACTTCAGGGATTTCAGTTATCGACCATGTGATGAAATTGTGAAATTTATTCCAAGAACTAGAAGCCCTGGGGACATCCTTTGAGCTGAACTATAAAACTGATGTCATACTCTACTCACTGCCTCAAGAAATCTACGGATCTTTTATTTGTAATTATAATATGAATAAAATTTTTGTAGAGCTTCCAGAGCTAGGAAATATGTTACAAGAAGTAGAGGTGGCACATAAGTTGCAAAAGCTTGAGGTCTTATCTATTGAACAAAAGCCTTTTTCTTCTAAATCGAAAGGTAAGAAGAAGAAGAAGACCAATAAGGGTAAGACCCTTAAGGTGGCTAGTAAGGGAGTGGAGAAGGGTAAGAAACCTGAGAAGGGATCTTGTTTTTACTGTAAAAAGGATAGACAATAGAAGAGAAATTATCGTGCATACCTAGCGACTCTAAAGAAGAAGCCAGATGAAGGTATATCTGAAACATATGTCATTTATGAGTATAATTTATCAGAAGAACCATCTAATACATGGTTGGTTGACTCTGGTTCGACCACCCATAAGATTTACAATATATTGCAAGAGGATGACAAAAAGACTCAACAAGGATAAGGTTCATCTCAAGATGGGAACTGGAGCTGAGGCCACAGCAGAAGCCGTAGGAAAATATAGTTCGCATTTAAAAAAAAAATAGTTTTAATTTTAAAAGATTGTTTTTATGTTCCTTCCTTTAGAAGGATATTAGTTTTGTTTTTAAATTAATCATTGATGGATATTCATATCAATTTGGATTGAAACTATCTATTCATTTGAATGGTTCATTTATTACAACTAGTTGTTTACATAATTGTTTGTATTTCTTGAAACCTGTTTTAAATACAAATGAATTTTCAAATGTAACTTTAAAAAGGAAATCAGCTCCAGATAATTATACTTATCTTTGGCACCTTAGGTTATATCGTATTGGAGTAGATAGAATTTACAGGTTGGTCAAGAATGGCCCTTTGAAAAGTCTAAAAGTAGAACCTTACCGAACTTGTGAATCCTGTCTACAAGAAAAAAATGACCAAGAAACCCTTTTCATCTTAGGGTAAGAGGGCTTAAGACTTGTTAGAATTAATACACTTTGATGTATGTGGTCCCATAAATGTTCAAGCGAGGTATGGTTATGAATATTTTGTAATCTTCACTGATGACTACTCTTGATATGTATATATTTACCTAATGCACCGAAAATCAGAAACATTTAAAAAGTTCAAAGAGTTCCGAGCTGAGGTAGAAAAACAATTGGGTAAGTGCATCAAGACCCTTCGATCAGATCGAGGAAGAGAGTATTTATCGGATGAGTTCAGGGACTATTTAAAACAAGTGGATTCTTTCTCGGTTGGCATGAGGACACCTCAGCGAGCGGTGTAGTAGAGAGACGAAATCGTAACCTATTAGATATGGTTCGGTCTATGCTCAGTTATTCAGGATTACCTACGTCTTTTTAGGGTTTTACCTTGGAGACCGCCATCTATATTTTGAATAGGGTTCCAACAAAATCTGTCCCTAAAACACCCTTTGAGTTGTGGTATAGGCAAAAGCCTAGCCTACAACATATTAGGGTTTGGGGTTGCATTGCACATGTAAGAAAGCAACAAACAGATAATTTGGAATTCAGAACAAATAGATGATACTTCCTAGGATACCCTAAAATACTATTGGCTATTACTTCTATGACCCTGTTGATCATAAAGTCTTAGTTAGTAAACATGTGACATTCCTTGAAGAGGATCTGGTCACTTATAGATTGGATCCAGTGGTCATAAAAGAAATGTCTAATGACAAAGAACCTTTTGCACCTGTTATACCTCCAATTGATGTACCCACTAACATGCCCGTTGAAGTGAATCAACCCCAAGAGCCTCGACGGAGTGGGAGGTCTATCAGGCGTCCAACTTGTTTGACACTTCTCAATGAAGATGATCAAAAGGTGGAAGAGTTCCATATGGTTTTTGACATTTCTGAGTCAAACCCATTTTCCTACAAAGTGGCTTTGAAGGATACTGATTATAGTCACTGAAAGGAAGCCATGTGCTCTGAGATTGACTTCATACATTCCAACCATGTCTGAACTCTAGAAGATCTACCTCAAGGTGTTAAGCCTATAGGATGTAAATGGATCTTCAAGAGGAAGAGAGGTGTAGATGGGAATGTGGAGCATTTCAATGCAAGACTGGTGGCTAAAGGTTACACCTAAAAGGAAGGGGTGGATCATGATGAAACCTTCTCACCAGTGGCGATGATTAAATCCATTAGGATTCTATTATCGGTTGCTACACACTATGACTATGAAATATGGCAGATAGATGTACAGACCACTTTTCTTAATGGACATTTAGATGAGGTCATATACGTGGATCAGCCAGAAGGGGGTGCTTCCCCAAGGGAAGAAAACAAAGTGTGCAAGCTTTTGAGATCTATCTATGGTCTTAAACAAGCTTCTAGAAACTAGAACATACGTTTTGATCAAACCATCAAAAAGTTTGGGTTTGAACAAAATATTGATGAGCTATGCGTTTATAAGAAGTTCAGTGGGAATTGCATCTATTTTCTTGTCCTCTATGTAGATAATATCTTGCTCATTGGGAATGATGTGGGATCGCTTTCATCTGTTAAGGTATGGCTATCCAAGACATTCTCAATGAAGGACCTTGGTGAAGCCAGTTACATCCTAGGAATAAAGCTTGTAAGAGAACGCAAGAATATGATGTTAGGCTTGTCATAATCCACTTATATTGACAAAATACTGAACAAATTTAACATGTAGGATTCCAAGAAAGGAAATGTTCCATTCAGACATGGAATCACTCTGTCTGAATCACAATGTCCTCAAACTATTGAGGATATTGAGATAATGAAGAGAATCCTTTATGCCTCTGCTATAGGGAGTCTCATGTATGTAATGTTATGTACTAGACCAGACATTTATCATGCAGTAGGGATTGTAAGCTGTTATCAATCTAATCCAGGACATGAGCATTGGACTGCTGTTAAAAGCATCCTCAAGTATTTGAGGAGGACCAAGGATTATTTCTTAATCTATGATATTAACCAATTGTCAGTTATGGATTATACAGACTCAGATTTTTAAACTGACAAAGATGACAGAAAGTTTACATCATGAATGATATTTGTTATGGGAGGTAGTGCTGTAATTTAGAAGAGTGTCAAACAGAAGTCAACTACCGACTCCACTACTGAGGCTAAACACCTGATAGCTAGTGAAGCAGCTAAGGAATGGGTTTGGTTCAAAAAATTCTTGACCGACCTAAGGGTGGTCCTTGAGCTCGTCGAGCATCCCATCATGTTGTATTGTAACAATCAGGGAGCCATAACACAAGCAAAGGAACCAAGAGCTCATCAGAAGAACAAGCACGTTGAACGAAAATATCACTTAATTCATGAGATTATACAGTGTAGTGATATAACTATAGCTAAGGTTGACTCTACTCAGAATCTGTCTGATCCCATAACTAAAGGTTTGTCTCCTAGTTTATTTGAGAAACATATTGAGAACATGGGCATTAGGTTTATGGGAAATTGGCTCTGATGTACAAACTTGTTTATTTAAATTAAATTGTTTAATTTAGTTTTAATTAGCATGATTATTGATTGAGCCTAGTTTGTCCATAGGTTTGTTAACCTAAAACTATTCACCACTAGGGGCAAGATTGGACACCTTGTCTTCATGGTGGTCACATTGTGTGTATCTAGAGATGTTAATTTCAGAACACAAATGTGAGTGTATATACAGTGTGTACATTGAACTGGATCACTTGAGATTTTCACATGCGATATATTGTCGGTTTATAAGAAAATGAAATTCTCTTAAATAGTTTATGATCAATCCTTTGACCTCAGGGGTCCTTATAGATGCTAACATGCACTGTGTGTTTTGGTGTGCCAATGGTTGACGTCTCTTTGACTATATATCGGTCAACTAGATTCGTAATGTTGGGTCATATTCGAAAGAGATTCCCAACAAAGAATCCATTGCCCTTTTGGGAGAATATCAAGGAGAGAGAAAGTCTATATTTGATTGGATAAAATCCGAATCTAGGGGTGTTTCAATAAAATATTTTTAATATTTGAAAAATTAATATAAATTATTATTTATGTTCAAAAACATTTTGAAAATGTTTTCTTCATCTAATCAAGTATACATAATCTCTGAAATGGCTTTTTGGTTCATTGGGGATTTGACAGTGTTTAACGCATACCCTATAATGAACTATGTGATATTGCTCAGTGGGGGATAGATGCATGAATAACTATTTATTTTGGGTAATGATTATTACATCTACTTGGCAGCATATGTATTGGTTAACGATGTATTATGAATACACTATTGTTAAAATACATAGTATGCTAGGTGAAATCCCAATGGGATCCTACCCCTTTCCTATAAGTTCAACTCATATGTACAACATCATATGGGCATGAATTCTTTTTCGTGATTTAAGATTTTCGATCCTCTTATGAGATATGATCTCATAGTAGGATGGAGGAGATTGTTAGGAAAAATGAATTATTATATTGCTTATTATTTAATATGTTATTAATAATGATAAGATTGTTTTTATGAGTGTTTGACTCCAAGTAGGAAATCTCTATGACAAAGTTGGGTTTATCTACAACTCTAAACTAATAGGGATTTTGGTTAGACATAGACATGGACTCTAAAAACCAAAGCGATATAGGATTCTAATTCTCTCCTTTTATATATAGTCGTGTTCCTCTCCCTCTCAATAATGGCTTAATCAATATACTAGTAATTGAGTGGTAATTAGGGTTTTGTGAAAACCCTAACGATTGAGGAAGAGCTTGGATTCAAAGGGAACGCAAAGCTGTATGTGTGGGAAGGACTCACTATAAAAGGGCTAAGATTGTGTGGAGGCTTTGCACTTGTGGAGTTTCAGGTAATGATCTACACCCCTCCATTAATGAATGTATGAATGTCTGACCCTACTAGTGGGACGATCCAAATCATTTTCGCACCTTCACCCTACAAATAGATTCATCTATTTTTTGAAGTAAAAGAAAGAGTATTCAACCTTTGGTGCTACCACTCAAATGTCAAAACTCTTTCAGATCATCTTATAGATCATGCATTTGTCGTTTGGAAGGTTCATTGATTATTAAGAAAATCATTACTTTTGTATTAACTACTGCAACATAGAGAAGTGAACTGGCTTTGGATGAGAAGCCCACATATATATTAAACTCAAAAGGAGAGAGAAAAAGAGAGAAGGGGATGTGTTTTTTAGGAGAGGCACCATTTCTGGAAGACCCTCTCTGTAATTTCACTTCTTTTGTCTTTAGAATACAGCAAAAGAAATATATATATATATATATATATATATATATTGTCTTTAACAGGGGTGAGGAGTCAGAGGGATTCGGCTCCTCTCCTTAGCACCTATCGCTCAGGTCTTGTTCACAGTTGCAAGCGACACGTGATGAGGCGATGATCCAATAGTTCTTGGCATTTTGTTTTTCGTGCCTTTTAAAACTATTGGATCATCACCTTGTCAAATAGAAAGAGGAAATATGTTCAAAGGCCACGATGTAGTATTACAATCAGAAATTAGTTGTTCAAGTTCCATAGAGTCGTTCCATGCCTCTCTGATTCTCCACCCAACATACCTCGCTAGCTTCAAACCCATAAGAAAACCCCCAGTGCTTGCGTCAATGGTTATTCTTGTTATTATATAATCAGCACTTAGTGAGACACAATGTCCATTAGAAATGATGCAATTTACCAAAACAGAAATATTGGTCCTAGTATACGTGGTCCCCACACAGATTAAGATCGGTGGGTTCACAAGGGGGAAAACTGGGGAAAGGGAAAGAGTTCCGTGAGAAGGATTCACTTGGTTCATGAATTTGAAGAGTACAGGCTGTAATCGGTACATGGGTCTTTCATTTTTGGATTTTGTTGGGTTTGAAGTAGGAGTGTCAATTTCAGGCTTGACCTGGTAAGCCTGATTGAGCCCGTCCATTTAAAGCTCGATGAAACTTGGCCCGATTAATAAATATTTTGTGCTCAAGCCTGGCCATTTTAATTATAATTGGTCGTTTTTAGTGTGCGGGGTAAGCTCGACGGTCGCCCAAATAGCCTGACCATATACAAGCACAACTTAGCCTGACCTACTATTAGCTACATATTGGTATTTTTTTTTTTTTTTATCAATTATTGAATGTAATTAACCGTAAATCGTTTCATAAATAATTGATGTTTTAATAAATATATTAAGTTTTCTAAAGTCCAAGATAATTAAAGTCTATTTAAGGTTTTAATGGTGCATTAGTCCATTTGTCAGACTCGATTAGCTCGAAACCAGACTGAGTCCACCAGATTAAATAAACGAGTGGTCACATGTGCATATTGGTTCATTTTAGGTTGATTGTAATAGAAAAAAGGGATATAAGTGCTCCTGGTCGTGCAGCTTCCATGCCAATATAAAGACCAATGAGGAGGTGCACATGGCATTAAAGGGGGATAGGTTTTTCAAGTTTCACAAGGGTAGGGGTGTCATTTTGCCTTATTCTATATCTGGGTGCAAGGGCAGGGCGATCAAGGAAAGCTTTCCCTTAGCATTTAAAACCACACCCTAACCCATAGATTTTGCCCTAGATGAGATAATTGAGTCAAGAGTAAACAAAAGGAGGCCTCCAATGAATCATCAAAGATAGGGATAATAGCCTGAGTGGAGCTTTGAGTAGAAGTAGAAAATGAATCAGGTATCAAGGAAATGGCTTCCTCCATATTTTGATTGACCAACAAAACCCATGAACTGAAGAGAAGCACAAAAACTCTGAAAACTCTCACATTTCTCATTCTAAATCTTCCAATCTATAATTGCATGAGAGTTGAAAATGCCTTGTTCACTTTGTTGCTTCTTCTTTGTCATACCTCAAATTTTTTCCCATTTGAGGATCCATTCATATATAGGTAAAGAGGGACACAAGAAACTAACCAGGCTTACTGTGTAAGGGGGCAATCAAAGAGTGCATGCTCCATAGTCTCAGCTTCTTGTTCACATCTTGGGCATAAGACTGATGTCACAATGAAAGATAGTGTTCACCTCACAAGGCGAGAAGAACCTTCATGTTGGGATTTTAGATAATTTTAAATATATGAATTAAAATATTAATTTTTTTTATAGGGTTATGTCTTTTCTGATAGGCACCTAAATGACTAATATGTGTGATTATTGGAAGATATGTTTCAATGATGGACAAACATGTTTAGTGGAGAAAAGACATGGTGTTTGGGCATGTCTCATGGAGATAACACTGTGGTGTCTTTTCCTCCTATATATATATATATAGAGAGAAGGTTTAACCCATTTCTGTAACAATTGTGAGAAAATCTCAAATTCTATTCTCTTGATCTTGGCTTTTAGTATTCATAGTTTTGTTAGGTTCAATTGAGCATAACTCTTGATGTCCGTAAGTGGCTCAAACTAAGTGCAACACTATTGATATAGCCTTAAGAGCATGCTGTTTTATTTTGGAGGCTGATTCACAAGAAACCGATTTACATCACAATGAGTGTTTACAGCCTTAAGGAGAGTGACCAGTGCAACAAATCATCCCTATGAAATACTTGAGTGTTATGTCCTATGGTTTCTTAACTCACCCAAGGCCCAACCCAACCCTAGGTTGGGTTGGGATATCTCAACCTAGGACCAGCCCTATCAGGCTCAACCCATCCTAACGCCCTTTAATCTGATTGGGCTAGGACAGCGGGTTTGCCCCTAATTGACCATGGTAGCCCCTATATATAGTTATTTGGATGAGAGAGACCATTAATCTATTCATTCTAAACTTTGAAAACCAAAAATGTACAATATATACATAACCTAGGTAAACAGGGGGAAAGTAAAGATAAACATAAGTGGTGTCATTATAAAAGGTATTGATAGTGAATGGAGGCATTTTAAATATACATTTTATAGTTAATGGTCATATAATGATTCTTAATTACTATTGATAGATGGGATATATATGATATATATTATAGGTCAAATTGGACCAATTGGGAGGCTCAACCCAAACACAGCCCGGCCTTAAATTGGGCTGAAAATTCCAGCTAGCTCAGCTCTATGAACTAAACACTTAGCTTGCCCTTAAAGCTCTGAAGAGCTAGCAGGTTTAGACTGAAAAGGCTTTTTGGCACCCTATGAAATCACCGAAGGAATCCATAGACCACGGATTTATAGAACAATCTAAGTGAGCCTGGATCCGATTCATCAATCGATACTAATGTTGCTGAACTAGTTTTGCTTTATATTAGAATTGATTAATAATCATTCGGTTTTCTATTCTTCCATCACATTCTAACCAAACGAAACTGAATTAGATAAACCACTTTTTCCTTTTCCTCCACTCTTCTCGACTTTAAAACCATTCCCGCACCCACAAAAAAAGCATTTCTTGGGGATGCCATTCTGTTACGTGCATGGAGGCCAATGGGAACATATCAAAGCATCATTTCATTTCATGGAAGGTCGTTTTACCTCCATTGTGTTCTGGCGCACAAGGTGATATGCCAGCATAGTCCAATTTGAAGAAGCATAGTGAGACAACAGATGGGAAAATTTGATGGAACTTATGATGTAGAGCAGAGTGATAAGATGAATATGAGTTAGAATGTGCAACATGAAAGTTCCAACAGGGATAGGAAGGAAACCTAAGGGACAAATGACTTTGTCCTCAAACCTAAACCTGCTTAAAGGGAACAAAGTTTGTTGAGGAGGTTTTATACTGCTGGGGTGTAGTTGGTTAGATGGAGAATCGATTGAGGTTTATAAATAATAGAACACCCACTTGTAAAAGACTAAGCAATTAGTAAACAAATTTATCTTTCCTTCTTTCGTCTTCCCACTTTTCCCAATCCACTTTCCCAATTTCTTAGTGATTTACTCTAGCTATAACATTTTGGTGCTTAATTGTTGTCAATGGCAGAGTGCACTCGCCTTAACTAGATGGATGAAGCCATTAAAAACTTCAAGTTCTTCATACTTCACAACTGCAAGAGGCTTCTGAATTTCACAAGCAAACGGAGATTAACTTCTCTGAATTACAGCAAACAATGCAAATGTTTCATGCCATGATGACCTCTATGGATGCCAACGTTCGATCTTTACACCAGCACCATTGCAATTCTTCTCCAAATGCTGAGCGCCATACTCCAATAAGAGTGACGGTACCTCAATTTCAAATTGCTTCACATTGCAGTTCTTGAGACTTTGAGATGCCTAGATTTGATGGAACAGTAAGGGTGCAATTGATTAATATCAAGAGAAAATTATACTGCCACCCCCCTGAACTTTACCCTAAAATCAACGCCCTCCCCTATGTTTTCAAAAATAGCACGAACACCACCTCTAGCTTTGGAAAATGATAAGCACACCCATGCTGTTAGTTTAACAAGCTAAGTGAAGATGTAACTATTAGTTTATATGGAGAAAGACTATTATACCCTCAACTCAAACATCCAACTTATAATCATAAGTACAATGTCTATTTTACCCTTTAGAAATCTTCAACATAACCCATCCTCAAATCCTTAGTATTGTCGAAAGGAAGAAGAAGATTAGGGCTCCAGCAATGAGCAGAATAAGGGATTCTAATGCAAGGGTGGCCATGGCGAGGGACTTTTATAACAACAAGGGGATTCCAATTAAAAGTTGCAGGTCTCGGATTAGTGATAGAGGAAGGCACACAGGGCTGGCGTGCATATGATTGATATGTAGATTAGGAGTTGCAGGTCTATGATTAGTAGTAGGGGAAGGATTGGGTCGAACCCCATCGTCCCCAACCTGAAACACAAAAGCTTCATGCCCACCAGACCCAGCCTACACACCCCAATAGAATGCAAAACTGTAACTTTGCAACTGCTAGAGAGAGAGAGAGAGAGAGAGAGAGAGAGAGAGAGAGAGAGTTTTCTTCTTCACGCAACTCCCCTTTAAGGTTCAAGAACAACACATAAACCCAATTCAGAACTTCAGATTGAAATGAAGTGAGTTCTATCAGTTTATTGTATAATAAACAATTTCTTTACATTTTGATTTCATGAATTTGTAAACAAGAAGCAACTTCAGAATTAACATAATCACATTCTCACTCAAATGGAATATCCATGGGTGCATTAATATCAGCCACTCCATGCGTAAATCCACAACGACAAACCTCCACCCCCAATTGTGATTCGCTAATTCCCTTTAATTTTCTACGCTAATCTCCTTATGATCAGACCTACCTTACCATCCACCCTCCGCCGTTACATTCGTTCCTGTGCTTGAATACGTGCCAGCAACATGATTGTAATGTGGGCTCGACAGAACAAAAGATTCAGGCAGCCCTAGTACTGCGTCGAAGCGCATCATCTCTGAGATCACTGAGGAAGAAGAATTCGATGTGGGCATCAAAGGCGATGGCAATGTATATATGAAGGATGAGGTAGGCTTGGCTGGATTTCACCCTAATAGTTGCAGATCGCAGGAGCCCTAATCTTCGTCCTCCTTTCAGAAATACTTAGAATTTGAGGATGGAATATGTTGAAGATATCTAAAGGGTAAAATAGACATTGTACTAATGTGTGTAAGTTGGATGTTTGAGTTGAGGCTATAATAGTCTTTCACCATATAAATTAACAGTTACATTATCACTTAATTGGTTAACCTAACAACATGGTTGTGTTTGTCATTTTTCAAAGCTAGAGGGGGTGTTCAATTTATTTTTGAAACACAGGGGAGGGCGTTGATTTGAGGGCAAATTTCAGGGGGTGAAGTGTAATCTTCTCTAATATCAAAGTTCACTACTTGTGAGGTTTTCAAAGTAGGCTAATCTTTAGATCAGGAAATAGACCTATAAGCAAAGTGATATTTCATGTGATCACAGTTATGATATCAACTCCTTATATATGTTTTCCAGGAGATTCTGAATTAATGATTTTCTATTGTTTGTAATATTAGATAGTTATAGGAAGGAAGGGTGGAGTTGGTGAAGACAGTGATCCTGAGTATGCCGATTCATAGCTTTGCAGTGTTTTGGTGGCCTGCACCTTCAATTGCGACTATGGAAAGGTGGATGAAAAATTTTGTCTGGACAAGGGAGATAGATTCCTCGAAGAAAATAGTAGTCCACTGGGATCATTGTTGTAAACCCAAGGAGGAGGGAGGCCTTGGGCTGCGAAGGCTGAGAGATGTTAACATGGCAATGTTGTGTAAATCAGCTTGGAGAATCAAGAATGAAGAATCTATGGCTAGCAGGTTTTTGAGGGGTAGGTTCCTCAACAAAGAAGGCCTGCCAAACAAAGCATACAGAAGCTCCTCTATTTTTCCTGGAATCAGAAGAGTTTGAAACTACATAAAATCTAAAGAGAGATGGATTGTTGGTGATGGTAGCAAAATAAATTTCTGGAAGGACATATTGGTGGATAAGCAGTCACTAAAGAAAGAATTGATCTAGAAAATGTGGATTTGTGCTCCTTTCTGGGTAAGGTTAGTCGATTTATTGAAAATTTTAATGGGAAGCTCCCTAATGTTGACTCTCTTGGCATGAAAAGCATCATTGAGGAGATTTCTAGGATTCCCATCTCTGAGTATGTGTGCCAAGATAGATGTGTCTGGAGCTTAGCTCATGACAATATGTTTAGCTCCAAATCGGCGTGGGAAGACCTCAGAAAGAAAAAAGATATAGTCCCTTGGGCATCCCTGCAAAAAGCAGCTGCCCAGAGTCTCTATTTTAGTATGGGGAGCGATTCATGGAAAGTTGTTTACAGATGAAGAGGTGAAGAAGAGAGCAGTCTCAATTGCATCCAGGTGAGAGCTATGCAAGTCTGAAGATCTTTAAATCATATGTTTGTAAATTGTCCTTTTGCTGTAGAAATCTGGAATCTTCTTTGTGATAGTTTCAATATCAGATGGCCTGGCTTGGGTTCACTGCTTGATCTTGCTCAGTGGTGGAAAAGACAATGAAAAAATGTGTGTAGTAAGGAGGCGTGGAGCTTGGGAATGGCTATCGTCTTAGACCATTTTGGAAAGAAAGAAATAACAGAAAATTTGAGGGTAAAGGCCGGCTTCCCAGGTACGTGTATCTCATGGTGGTGGATGATATCAGGAGGAACAAGCCTCGCTATCCAGGCCGCTACTTATAGCGACATTTTGGAATTTTTCTGGCGCAAACCTCCCATAAACTGGATTAAGCTTAATTTTGGTGGAAGTTTGTTGGGCAACCCTAGGCGCGCTAGTGCGGGAGGAATTTTTTGGACAGCTTTGGTAGAGTTATAGCCAATTATAAAGTGTTTTTGGAGGTTATAGGCGTATTTGAAACTGCAATCAAAGGGTTAATGGAGGGGCTCATGCATGTTAAGGAAAGGAATTTAATTAGCTGTGGGTTGAATCAGATTCTAGTGCAATGGTCATTGCGCTTCATCAGAGGAAAATTCCTTGGTTTGCCCTACAGAGATGGTCGACAATCCTCCCTTTCTTAGATAGCATAAGATGGAAAATCACACACAATTATAGAGAAGGGAACTCTATTGCGGACTACTTGGCAAGAGGCAGCTTAAGTTGGGAGTTTCTCGATAATATGACATTCGATCACATTCAAGATATGATGGCTAGAGATGCGGAAGGAAGACCCCATTACCGTTGAGTAGTGCCTTCCCTTTCTCCTCTTGATGGCAATGCGAAGGTGGGGGATAGGTTTGGCAAGTGTTTGGTTGTTATTTCGGTTGTTGCTCTATTTTCCTTTCTTTTCTTTCTTAATGAAATAATCTTCCTAGCAAAAAAAAAAAAAAAAAACATTAGATAGTTATATGTCATATGATGAGGTGTATTTTTGTTAGGATTTAAAATGTAACCGCAAGCGTATGGATCTATGTAGCTATGGGTCGAACACAAGGAGAGTAGTCACTTTATTTTTGGCTTCTTTTAATAATGCAAAAGTGAACTGATTAATGGTTGTAATTGTCCTAAACATATGTATCTAAAATAACGTCCTAACCATTCGTCATCTAAGAATTTAAATACCCAAGCCACACAATTAAAATTAAATAAATAAATAGCTAAAAATAAACAACCCACTCAATTAAAAAGGAATGAAGAAAAAAAATGTTGAAATAAAATTAAAGTAAAAAAAGGGATAAAGCTAGAGAGGCTCACAAGTAGGTTTCTCTACTTAGCGAGGATGCATCATAATATGAGCTTCCCTAATTGACGGAGAGTCACTCTTACAAGGGTTACTCTCATTGGCAGGAAAGGAGACAATTAAAATAAAAATAATAAAATAATGGTTTTATGGCTAGGAGGGCAAAACCAACACATACACTAGCCATGAACCTTGGGGAAAGGGGTAGTAATAATGTAACGTGACATTAAAATCCTAAATTAAGAAAAAAAGAGTCGAAGAGGGATGAGAGGGGAGAAGACTATTGAAGAAGCCTACCTACGAATCAATGCTTGAACTTGAAAGCTTGGGTGATTTGAATCTGCAACCCTAAAAACCGGATCGCAATTAACCAAATCAAATTTCTAGGCTTGGGGAAAACAAATCTTGAAAAAAGAGATGCTCCATGGCTCATGATCTTGTCACCTAGATCTAAGCCTAGAACTATAACTTAAAAATTACAACTGAATTGCATAAATCATAAACATAAAAGGCTGAAAAAAATAAAAGAGTGCTTGCATTAATTGAAATAAAAAGCTATTTACAAAAGTGATTAAAGCAAAAACAAAGAAGAAAAAACTAGAAGAGAGAGAGAGAGAGAGAGAGAGAGAGCAACTAAAAAAAAACCCTAGAAGAAGAATGAAGTGTCCCTCCTCTTACATGAGTTGTATTTATAGGAGAGGTAGAGTAACAAATTTCTCTTTCCTAAAAGGGAAAACCCACAATTGGTAAGTGAGATATTTTGAGACCAAAAGTGCTAAGATGGAGAGAGAAAAAGAAATAAACTTGGAGAAATTTCTTATAATTTTTTTTTTTCTTATTTTCTTTCCTTTTTTTTATTTATTTTTTTTCTTTCTCCTCTCTTCAAATCTTATGCACAACCCTTGTTGGTCGATTTTTTTTCTTTGGACGATTTTCCTTCTTGCTTTGTGTGATTTCAACAATCTTCTAGTGATGATGTGGAGATCCCTTCATGCCCTTAGTGCTTTAAGTGAGTGAAAAGTAGGAAATCTTCAACAAAATTCTTCAAAAAAAAAAAAGACAACCATGAGATTGAACTTGATACCTCCGTGAGCAAGGGAATTTTGCATACCATAGTTCACCCAAATACACTAGGTAGTTGTTGTTGGAGAGATATAACATTCAATAATGCTTAAGGCCTTTAAAATACAAAATCTACAAAAGAGAGTAAAACCAAGGTAATTCCATTCTAAGTATGTAAAAATGCATGCTTTACTACTTAATTTTACACATAAATGTTTCATCAATTTTCTACATTGTTCAACATTAAAAGTATTGATTGGAACAAAGTTTGTTTGAGTGGGTTTTAGTCTTGGGATTTTGGCGAATGTCAATGGAGACATCAATATTGTTTTAGTCCAAGAGGGAGATTGGACGGACTCTTATGTGGGCTTAACTGAGAGTGATTGATCCATTGGCCCAAGCAGTTGTAAACCAACTATGATTAAGAAACTCTTAGCCCAATCTAGGGAATGGATTAAGGTTTTAGGGATTTTATTATAAATGGAAGCTAATGCATTAGTCACAGACTTCCCTCACAGGAGTAGTGCATATGTGAGAGAATTCCAATGGTGAAAGGTTACAGAAGATCTTAGTGGACGAAACTCCATTGTCTAGTACTTCATTGTCATCTTCATGGGACCAATCTTCAAGCACGTGAGACAGAGGTTCGTCATCAATACTCGTGGTGGCTTCTCAATCTACACACATGTACTCTTCTACTCCCCTTTATGGTTTATGTGATGGTTGTGTCCCATTGATTATCATAGATACAGTTAATCTATATGTTGTGTGTGTTTTAAGATCCCTGAGGGGACGATTTTGGATTAATTTCTCCAACAGCCTGTACATCATAGGGGGGTGGAGGGGTCATTTCAAGGGGAAGGAGAGCGCCACGGACAAAAATCATTTCCCTCTATATGGACCGGCTTCAGTTTGGCACAGTTGAGAGTTGAGACTGATAAACCAGTTCAGCTGGGCCAAAACTGAACCAAACCAACCAATTGACACCCTGGGACAATTATATATATAAATCTGAAAGTGACACTATATCTATGACTTTTCTTGTCCATCCAATTATTTCAGCAAAATATCCTATAGCATTTGAACGAATATATAAAGTTTAACTAAAAGATTTAACTAAAAGAATAGCACTATATCTATGATTCCTTTTTTGCTCCATTTCTTCCCTCTGATAATGATTAAGAGAATGAGGTTCTCTAATCCGCACTGTTAGTGGTTCATATCTATCTTGTTCTAGTGGCCTTTCGCTTATTCAAATGGCCCTTCAAGTTGACACCTCTAGGCCCTTGAGCCATTCACCTTTTATATTCCCTTCCAATTATGTTAAGTGTTTGTGTGTTCTATTAGATGGATGGCCAAAACCAACATTTGCCATATGAAAACTCAATGGAGCCAACATCTCCCACACCCAAATCATCTCTTTCTCCCACCAATCTTCTGAACAAGGTAAAGGATAACCTTGTTTTCCAATCAAATTGGTCTGAATTGAATGGAGCTATGGGAGACTTGGGAACATATATTCCCATAGTCTTAGCATTGACACTGGCCAATGACCTTAACCTTGGTGTGACTCTCTTGTTTAATGGTATCTACAATATTTTGACTGGTGTTTTCTATGGTGTTCCCATGCCTGTTCAGCCCATGAAGTCGATCGCTGCTGTTGCCATCTCTAATGGTCGGGATTTCGGTGTCCCTGAGATGATGGCCGCGGGGCTTTGCACTGGAGGGACACTTTTCTTATTGGGTATCACAGGGTTGATGGGATTTGTATACAAGCTAATTCCACTGCCTGTTGTAAGGGGAATTCAGCTCTCTCAGGGCCTCTCATTTGCCTTTACTGCAGTCAAGTATGTTAGAAATGTTCAAAATTTGTCAAAAGGAAAGTCTGGTGGGGAGAGGCCCTGGCTAGGGTTGGATGGGTTGGTTTTGGCACTTACTTGTGCTTGCTTTATTGTGATGGTGCATGGTGCAGGTGAGGAAAGTGAAGGTGATGATGAAATTATTCCCAGTTACTTGCCAAGTGAATCAAGTCCTGGGAGAAGAAGGAAAAGAACAATTTGGAGAATTTTAGCTTCTTCACCATCAGCCATGATAGTGTTCTTGTTAGGTGTGGTTTTGGCAATCATTAAGGGGCCTAGTGTGGTGAAAGAGATTTCATTTGGGCCATCTAGCATAAAAGTTGTGAACATCTCAAGGCATGCATGGAAAGAAGGATTCATTAAGGGCGCAATCCCTCAATTACCACTATCAGTGTTGAATTCTGTAATTGCAGTCTGTAAATTGTCTTCTGATCTTTTCCCAGAGAAGAAATTCACGGCGTCTTCTGTGTCGGTAAGTGTGGGATTGATGAATTTAGTAGGGTGTTGGTTTGGGGCCATGCCATGCTGCCATGGTGCTGGGGGGCTTGCAGGTCAGTATAAGTTTGGTGGTAGAAGTGGGGGTTGTGTTGCAGTTTTAGGGACAGCTAAAGTGGTGCTAGCTCTTCTGTTAGGGACCTCACTGGTGAAGGTGTTGAATCAATTTCCAGTGGGGTTGTTGGGGGTTCTGCTACTATTTTCAGGGATTGAGCTGGCCATGACTTGCAGAGATATGAACTCAAAGGAGGATTCATTTGTTATGCTTGTGTGTGCTGCAATTTCACTTGTGGGCTCTAGTGCAGCACTTGGGTTTGTTTGTGGGCTTATTCTAATCTTGCTTCTCAGGCTTAGAAAGCTGGGTAAGGATCGTTTGGGTGGGAGGAGATAGATGCATACAAACCCTATGGAATAAAATAATCCTTCTTTCTATCTTTATTTTCGTTTTCGAAGTCCGACTTAAGGTTATGTTTGGTAACCAAGAAAAGAAATGAAAAAATATTTTTTTATAATTTTGAATTTAAGGAGAGAGATAGACACATAAAAAATCATTGTGTAATTATTCTTTTTTGTCTTATTATGTCTTTTGTAGTACTTTCTTTTCTTTTCTTGATTACCAAACATAGCTTAAGTGGTTGCTACAAATTATTTATTGACTGATTTAATAGTTCTATATTCAATAAAAATAAAAATATGCCTTCCTGTTAATTATTTAAAGTAATTTTTCATCTCTTTGTTTCCCCTGGTAATTCAAATCCCGAAATTGCATAGGCTTCACAATTAACCCCACCCTCAACCCGCACACTCTTGCATCTTTAAGGTGTAGACACCTCATTTTGTCATTTGGAGTAGACTAGACGATGACGAATCAAGAATGTTCCGAAATGTTGGAGGTTCCTAGTGCCCACCAATATTTCAAGTCCTTAGGATTTAAAATTGGTTAAAAAAAATGTGTTTTGCAAATCATGATAAAATGGCTTTGTCACATAGACAAAACTTATTATTGGCCCAAATCCCAAAAACTTAATCTTGCTTTGGTTCAAGCTCATACTCAAGAATACGGATCAGGTTTATGTACGAGAACAATCTCGTACGTCCTTGATCTGTGAATTTAAAATCTATTAAATAAAAAAAAAATTCAAATCCACGAACTAGGCATGTACGAGATGAACCTGATCCGGTCTCTATACTGAAGATCATAAGGCCATTATCTTCTCTACACTTAAAAGAGGCAATTATAAACTCCCAACCAATTTCTTTTCGGTCAATTACAGCCAATTCCAAACTGAATTGACTAATTCGCCAATCCAATTAACGATTCTTAAAACCATGGCATAGATACTATCAAGTAGGGTGTCAATTACAGGTTGGGCCGACCTTAAACCAATGGGACCGAAACCTTTATAGACCCGCCCGGCTGACCATTTATTAAATGTGTCGGGCTTGAGCCAACCTGCTTATAAATGGTCGGTCTTGATTTGACTACTGACCTTGGTTCGACGAGACCGACAATACGCCGTACGAGGCCGACCTATTGTGCACCGACTTGGCCTACGACCTTTAATGATTAGAATACCTTTTACAAATTAAAGAATAAAAACAAAAAGTAAAGACATGTTCACATTTTAAATAATGGTTATATTTGGTATTATTTATTGATTATTTTCATTTTTGCTTGCATGAGTGGGCCGGAATATAAGTGCACATTTTAAAGAGGGCCCGTTTAAAACCGGTTAAAACCCGTTTAACATTAAACATGTCCGTAGCCCGATTAAGGCCCGACTAAAGCCCGATTATAGCCCGAGACTGACCGACCGAATATAAAGTGTACCATGCCCTCAATAATAAAGCCCGATTAGTTAAATGGGCGGACACGGTGTAGCCTTTGAAAGTCTTCAAGCCCGATTAAGCCTGATCGAAACCGGACCGGCTCGACCGATTGACACCCCTACTATCAAGTCGGTTGCAACAAAGCCAGGTTGGGCCAGGCTCTTTAAAACCCCAACCTACTTTGAATCCTCATAGCGTAGCCCAGGTCTGCCCAATCCTTGAATTAGGGGCCAAAAAATCTAAACCAAGGCCCAAGGGTTCAGTCCAACCCTAGCCCGCCTTGATTGGCCTTGATTCGGTAGAGCAGACCTTGGTTGACCATGACCCTATCTTACCGTTCAGGGCCAAGATGAACCTGACCCTGACCTAGCTGATCATTTAAAAATGAATTAATGCAAATACCTTAAAGTATAAAATAATTCAAAACAAAGAAATCACATATAGTTGCCTCCATTACAGTTTAAAACAATCTAAATGATGATCATTAATGAATGATTAAGTTTGATCATATAAAACTGTTATTAATGCAAAATATTAAAGTTTAAAACAATCCAAAACAAGAAAATCACATATAGTTGCCCCTATTACAATTTAAAACAATCCAAATGATGATCATTAGTAAAGGGTTAAACTTGATTAGTAAAGTGAGAAGCCCTGACCTTGTAGGAGTAGACGCATCTGAGAATTTTTATCGTACATTACATATATTCAGGATCAAAATTAGGGTCAAAGACAGGGATGGGCTGGGCTGGGCCAAGCTATGGCTCAATCCAAGGCGTCAACCTCGGCATGGTTCGACCTTGACTAAAGGCCAAAAAATTTTGGCACTGACTTGCCTTCAAGGTTAGAAATCTTAGCCAAGCCTTTTGGGCTCAGGACATGTTCAGACTGACAGAGCCAAACTTGCACCCTTACGATATCGATTGACCCTTCTACGAAACGATGGGCTTTTTATTTTGTTTTTAAGACATAGGAATTAATCAAGTGGCACATTTTATACCTATTTATTTATTTTATTGATGAAAAGAATGTAAGAGTATTATCTATAAAGTAGACATTCTGTACCTCATTGCTTTTCCAAACATATATTCAATTCTCTACACAAACGCCACGTCTAACTTGAATCTCCTCTATTAAAAAAGAATCATTCACTCTATATATCTCACACAGCTGGCAAAATGGGCAAGAGTAGTAGATTTAGGAATTCGATAGATTTGTAGAATAATTTTGTACATGATCATTTAAAATTATACATATAAAAATCCTGAAAAATATGTAAAAATTTATATAGTATAAACTTAGAATTAGTAAGATAAATGGTAGGGTTTTGGTAGGTTGATAGCAACGACTATTAGGTGTCTATGGGATACCCATTTATTAATATGTGAATGATTATGGTATTAATATAATCAATCCAATATATGTTAAATAACACACATTATCCTTCACTCCGTATTCCCAACCCAACATCCCCAAGGGAAGGGGTTCCAAGACTTGGCAGGAATAAGATTAACTCATAAAAATGGAGTATCCACGATAATATCAACCAACCCACTTAACATAAACTACTTCCCATCACAATACTAATCCACGTTCGTAATATATTAATAGCATACCATGCACCTGAAGCCTCTATGTGAAAGATGCTCCCATGCCTCTCATGCTAAAGATAACCCATGCACATGCAGTCCATGTGAAGGATTATCCATATACATAACAAAGGATAATACACACACATAACATTCCACCCCATTAAAATTGCCATTGTCCTCAAGGGAGATAAGGTACAAATAAAATTTAAAACAATCCCATCTGGATCCCAATTCTTAGTGGAGTCTTTTTCACTATTGAAGATAGGGAAGTCAAATCTCACAAACTTAGGTAAGAACCTGACAAAATCAAACAACTTTAGGTGATAGTCCTTCAACTTACAATTGTCATCAATGATGTAGAGAACACCATCATCGCTATTGAAGGACAGAACATCAAACTTTGGAATAAATTTGTAATTTATTTTTCGAGATCCTCTTGATGTGCTTGGATAGTACATCATAAATTGAGAGTGTAGTCATAGATTTCTCCCTTTCTTTTCACTCGGTTTGGGTCAAAAGAGAACTAATCTTTTCAACTAGCTCATTGATTATCTCTGTGATTAGGTGTTGTCCAATCACATTATTTTCTAGATTCACTATTCACCGAGACCTTTTATTGATGAGACTGTTTCCAAAAAATTGATTGGTGTGGTGTGGGAGACTCTCCCCACACTATAGCCATGGAAAACCCTCTCCCCTAAACAAATTTATTAATTATACCCTCAGGGACAGTTTGAGAAAGAAGTTCTATTTTCTCCCTACCCCATAACATAACATAACATAGTTCGTAAACTTGAACAAAGGGATGAGGTACTATTGCTTAAAAGTGGGCAATGAAGTCAAGGCTATTTAACCTCTCAACTTCAGTTTTTTTCAGTTTTTAAGAATGTAGAAACTACTACTGTATTCGTGTAATGAAGTTTTTTCTCTTTTATCATAAAAAAATAAATAAAAATGTGGACAAAAATTGGGCATGCAACTAGTTTTTCTTTTACACTGACATACCCAACTTTTATGTTACGATCTCATATTAGTTTATGGGTTGAGCCCATAATGATTTCTTATGGGAATTGATATGATCTTGAGTCTCCTCACCTTATAAATCGATTTATGAAATTACCTCTAAAAACATAATTTTGTAAACTTGGGCCAACCTTTTAAAACAAAAACAAATAATGGCAGAAGAGCACTTTTTTTCGCGTGACCGTTACACCACCCATGAGCTAATGAGGGGAGGGGCATCAGGGCCGTATGACAAGGAAGTATTCATTTAAAAAAACTGAAAACGAAAAAGGACCGCATAATAAAACCTTGGGTAATTTATAGCGCCACCCCCTGGAGAATGCCAGTATTATAAGAACACCCCCTCTCTTTCACCAAATTAGACTCAGACCCCCTACCGTCAGTCACCGTTAAGAAAGAATTTGAAATGACATTTTTACCCTTTTAACTAAAACAAATTAACAATCATATTTTACCTTACTCTCCATGTAGACTATGAGCTACCTTTCCTCTCTTCTTCTCTCTTCTCTCTCTTCTTCTCTTCTCTCTTCCTCTCTCTCTCTCTCTCTCTCTCTCCTGACTTGGTTCTCTAAATAAAAAACCCAAATGCTTAGTCATGGATTTTCAATCTTAAAAATTTCCTCAGATCGAAATGGAAAAGGATCGAGTGATCACCGCTAATGTCACCGCCACTAGCAGCATTGCAGATCGACTGAAGCAAACACGATTCTAAAATGATAAGCTTTTATGTCATGCAATTTCAAGTTCAGCAGTTGATCATCCCTAATATCCCGCATGAGATCTGCTTCTTCTTCTCCTCTTAGATTTATTATTGTTTTCTAGGATGTAGTTTATATGCTTTTGTACTTTGAAGGATGATACAATTGAAGTATAGAGACGAATTTCCACCAGTTTTCTTCCTAAAGGTATAGCTATTCGTTTGTTCGAGTGGCATGCTTGTTTGGTGTTGCATGTAGTGAGGTTGATATGAATTCTCATCTTGAGAATGGCAAGCCTCTCAAGGTTCTGCGTTATGGTATTGAAGAGATCAACATCTGATAATCACAATGATGATAAAGAGTTGGCGGTAGATGAGCTGTGATAGCAATGGTGTTGTATCTGCTAATGTCACTCAAGCGGTGAGACTATATTCCCCCAAAACGAGGTAGCGAAAAAAAAACCATCTCAAATCTCCACTATTTTGATCCTTTCGCATTTGACACTCATCATACATGAGTACATTTTCTCTAATTCGATAAAAATGATCTCTTCATCTTGTGAAAGAGATCATGGGATCTTGGAGAAAGTACAGTAACCATTATTGTTGATGCATGCCACCGTTATCGTTGATCATCCACCGATGCTTTCGATCTTGGAGAAAGGTAAGAACATGGGATCTCGCCCAACTGCCAGTGATCGTTGATACTACACCATAGTTCGATCTGGGAGAAAGGCAAGAACCATCGATTTGAGGATAGGACTTATTAGATGGGCATTTAGGTACTTCACATTTAGTAAGGGCATTTTGGTATTTAATATAAAAAGCGATGGTGACATCGATCTCAAAATATATTCTTTAAGAGACGGTAGAGTCGAGTCTAATTTGGTGAAAGAGAGGGGGTGTTCCTATAATATTGGCATTCTCCAAGGGGTGGCGCTGTAAATTACCCTAAAACCTTTTGATTCAGATTCCATAACAATCGATAATGGTTGACAACTTGACATCTAGACTAGTTGGCTCTCTCTCCCATCAGGCAGGGCATGAGGGTTGAACTCCGTCCGGTCGGATAAGGTCAAAACCCGGGTCGGGTCAGTGTTGGTGATCAATCACTGCTAAACGCCAAATCGTTTATCCAAAGAGATGAGACTATCAGAGAATAACAGAATAGATGAGCCAATCACACTGAAACTTATTGCTAACAAACTTTTTGTTTTTCAAGGAGGATGAAGTTGCATACCTAATTTTAATGGTTAAGTTGTTGCTCTCAAGTCTCAAACAACAAAAGTGACCTCACAACCCAAGAACCAGTCACCATTCCTCATTGGATTCAAGTAGTATTGGACCCTCTCCTTTTCTCTATATTCACTATACAGAGCTTTTACAAGTAGAAGACTCAGAAGTCTTTCAAAAGTTCCAATTTTTTGACATCTAGATTGCTAGTGTGATCTGTAAAGTTTGCTACTTTTAATCTCTGCTAAATAATTTTTCTCCTCAAATGAAGAATTCTAGTTCCTCAATCCTCTACAGACTCTTTCTTCTTCCCATGGAGAGCAACAACAAGAAAAAATGGTTTCTTCCACTTGTTTGTTCTCTCCTCTTATCTTCCTTTTCATCTCTGCTTCTCTCTTCTCCTACTATGATCTCTCACCATTCTCCCGCAGCTCATCCAATACAAAGAATCCCATTTTTATTGAATCGAAGCTGCGTATCTCTTCAACTTCTTCCACTAACCCGATTCCACGGATTGCTTACCTGATCTCTGGATCTACTGGTGATGGAGAGAGTTTGAAGAGGACCCTTAAAGCCCTTTATCATCCTCTCAATCATTATGTTGTGCATTTGGACCTTGAAGCTTCTCCATCCGAGCGGCTTGACTTGGTCGATTTTGTACGCCGAGAGCCGCTTTTTGCTAAGGTGGGTAATGTTAGGGTTGTTATGAGATCGAATTTGGTGACTTACAGAGGGCCGACGATGGTTAGTAACACACTTCACGCAGCTTCGATTTTGTTCCGGGAGGGGGGAGATTGGGATTGGTTTATTAATCTCAGCGCTTCGGATTATCCTTTGGTCACACAAGATGGTATGCATTTCAATTTGCCAACCAAGTTTTTGAGTTTTTGATTGATTTAGTTTTCTGGGTCTGTTGGGTTTTTCTTATGAGCATTGGGCATTAGGGTCCCTACATACTATACATGTGATGCTTGATGATGCTTCCAAATTGGGTTTGACTTTTACTTCATATGCTTATTTGCTTTTCTGGGTTAAGGTTTTCTTTGGGAGAATGGGAAACTGATTCTACTTCACTTAACAAAGTTGATCTGTTAATTCTTCCCCTTATAATTCCTTGTTTCATTAAAAGTGAAAGAGATTCTGGTTCATTTGTGCTTCTGATTCGTCTTTGAAGTGTCCTTCTGAGCAAGATTTCTGTTTTCTGATCTTTATTTTTGCGGAACAGATCTGCTTCATACTCTGTCCCCCATCCCAAGATACCTTAACTTTATTGAGCATACTAGTGACATTGGATGGAAAGAGTATGTGTCTCCTGTCTCACCGTATAGTAAGTGCTTTTCTTCTTATTTGGAATGAACTTAGCCCTGCATACTTAAATGATCTTTATTCCTTTAATTGATGACTAGGTTACAGAGAGCCAAGCCCTTGATCATAGATCCTGGGCTCTATAGCCTGGAAAAATCTGATGTGTTCTGGGTTTCAGAGAAAAGGAGTGTTCCTACATCATTTAAGTTGTTTACAGGTGAGTGGCTGCCTTCCCTTCTCTTCAGCCAGGTTTTGGATTCTTAATGGTTAAAAACCTCTGCTTCTTTTCCATTAAATGCTATTATTATGGTTAGGACTTGGGACCAAGAGCTCAAATTCATCAATACTAGATAATCCAGATGGTGGCTTGGCAAATGCGAAAATACTATAGAAAATTAATTTGATTTCTCAATTTGAAGTGCGTCAAATAAGAAGAGTGGAAATATTTGCTATTCTTGACATGCTGAAAATTCCTTCACCTACATCTTATAATAATCTTCATGGCCTCAAAACTGTAATGGGTTAATTTGTGCTATTGTCCTTTTTTGTGTCTGCATTAAGCCCTTGGAGATCAGGTTGTGCTTGGAAAGAGATTCTATCTATACAAGACTCAGTTGCCTAGGTTTTGTTGTAACTATTTTTTTTTTTTGGGCTCTCATAAATGTCTGCTTCCATAGAATGAGAAACTTGGCTTGTTGGCAGCCATTGGATGTGACCGAAAAGGTTCGGACAGATTCTTGACATGCTATTAGATTTCCAAGATGGGGAAAGGTACTTCAGGGCTCAGCGGGAGTGGACCTACTTGCCAAGATGATCACCCAATCACCAATTAAGACTGACTGGCCTTCATATTCTATAGAATCTCAAATTTCTATATGCTTCAGAAGTCTGAAGCAACATCTGCAAGTCCCTGAATTGCACTTTCCTTTTCTTTTTCTTTTTTGGTTGTTGTTCCTCCAATGATTTTCAAATAAAAGTAATTTCAAATTATGCTGGTTTTGATTGGTTAGGGTTGCTGATGAAATATGAGCCCTGATGCATTTACTCTTGAGCCAAATTTCCATTTTCTGCTTGCATTATTACTGAACCTTTGATTCAGTGCTTATGTGTTTACATACTTCAAGTTGTTATTCTACTTGAAAAACTTGAAAGCACTGTTTTTTGAGTACAAGTAGCAAATATGTTTTTGGAGATAGCTTCTGATTCAGATTTGTTATATTGTTTCTTAATTTGGTAGATGGTGGTTTAATTTCTTGGTATGCATTGGAAACAATGCAGAGCTTGAACGGGAGGCATGATGAGTGCTCTAAATAGCATTCCATTACTAAAGTTTGTACTTGAACTTCCTAGTAAAGATATCCGATAATGCCTATTTGGCTACGACACATTCCAATTAGAGGTCCACCCTTTTTGCTTGACGAGTTAATATCTTCTACAAGAATGCTACCTTTCATATCTTGGTTACTTTAGTCAACAGAGAACTGATTTGGATCCAGATCTTTTGTTGCATTTTTGATTGCTGGATCAGGATAAATTTGAGAGACTTTCTGGCCTACTGTAAACACGGCAAACTGTACTGCTTTTGAGAATGCAAGGCCCAGTTGTATAGTTGTATGGGTTTCAGACAGATACCAGACCCCCCTAAGAATGTTCTATCATTGAACTGGAATCCATAGTGGCTCTGGACCCAAGTAATCAAATGTTTCTAGATTTGAAGTAACTCCAGTTCAATTTTTGACCCAAAAACATACAAAAAATGTATCCCCAAGGATCTCAACCCCAAAAGGAATGCAGTCAGTGGCATTAGTTTGCTTACTAGACATTAATAGGGCAAGTTAGTTCCAGGCTTAGAACAGAATCTAGGTGCACATTTCTCAGAATATTCTTGGGATTTCATTTTTTTGACTGAACTTCTCAAGTTGATTTCGAGTTTCTGAATATTAGTCAAGTGTTCAGATCAGACTCTCTAGGATCAAGTTTCCTATCTAGCAAACAAGTTGTTGTCTAAATTCTAAATACGGCTGACTTTGAACCATAAAGTTCTTGTAAACTTCCATCCAATGTTTAATAACTACTGCTTTTGAATATTGTTTGCTCAGGTTCTGCTTGGATGATGCTATCTCGCCCATTCATTGAATATTGTTTGTGGGGTTGGGACAACCTCCCACGAGTAGTCCTGATGTACTATGCCAACTTCCTGTCATCACCTGAGGGTTACTTCCACACGGTCATTTGCAATGCTGAAGAGTTCCGTAACACAACTGTAAACCATGACCTCCACTTCATCTCTTGGGATAATCCCCCAAAACAGCATCCACATTTTCTCAATGCCAATGACTTTCAGAGAATGGTTGACAGCAATGCTCCCTTTGCAAGGAAGTTTGGCAGGAATGAGTCGGTTCTAAACAAGATCGATGAGGATCTTTTGAGCCGTTCTGTTGATGGGTTTGTTCATGGTGGATGGTTCGATAATGGGGCAAACATGAGCTCAATTGTCCAACATTACTCCCCAGTGAATGCGATTATGCTTAGGCCTGGGCCTGGTGCAGAACGACTCAAACGTCTCATCAATGGTTTGCTGTCACAGGAGGATTTCCATGGAAAGCAGTGTACCTGATGCCCAAATTGAGAAAATAGTCGAAGTGCTGAAGATGATCTTCTTATTATGCAGAATACATCTCCGACTGGTTATGGCAGCTGCTTGTCTTGCTGCCTCTGCTGTCCATGCTACTCTGTAAAATAACTCCAGGTGGATGAATTCTCCTTCTGGGTAATAATCAGTTTGAGAAGGGTTGGGGAAGGGGGAAGTGGGTGGTGATGGACTGAGAGAGGGGGAAGGTTAGGAGAATGAGCTAGGATGGGAGAGTCCTCCCTACTGCTGGCCTAACCATTGATCATTTATGGACTCTGCTCAATTTGTATGCACAATGGCCTAAATGTAGTTCTAAGCATCGTTACAGGGAAATGAGTAAATTTTGGATGCCCATTCCATGATTTTGTGCGTAGTGTTCCATTTCATGAAAATATTGATACAGAGGTGCCAGAGTCATATTCTGTTGAAGAGGCATTACTGACATTGGCATGGCTCACCTTTCTGCAATTAATTATGTTGTCAAATTTTTCATTTTGTTTTTGTTTTAACTAAATGGGCATGTGATATAAACTAACTTGAACATGACTTTTGTGTGTATTTGTGTTTTTTTTTGGGGTTAATATGTCCTCATTAGATCAGATGATAGGAAGGGTGCGCTTGGTACAACGGTAAGGTACGGATGTTGCGATCTGATGGTCAAGCTGTCAAAACAATCTCTCAACATCCTCGGGGTAAGGCTATGTAATTCCCCCCCCCCTCCCAAGTTGCACATGCGGGAAACTTAGATTGGATGACAGGGATGATGATCAAGTTTAATCTAGTTCTCCGATCAGAGAGGATCTATAAACTCTCACTGATTTAATGATTTCCTTATTCTGATCTTGATGCTTTTGGCAAAAGCACTATTGATTCATTCTGAGCTCAGTGAGTTGAATTGGTTAGTTCGCCCCAGTTAGAAGTCAAGAGAAGAACTTTCCAAAATCTGAAACTCAAAATCTGTGTTCATCAGAATTCAGACATGAGAGTAACACACCAGATATCTGTGGTTTTAAATGGGGATCCCTTCAGGATTGCCATGTGAAGACTAAGCTGTGGACCAACGCATCAACCTCAGGACTATTTAAACGGGGATCCCTTCAGGACAGAACAACCACCTTCAATCTCAACAAGTCCAGCAGATTTACTAATAAGGACCTTCCTTTTGTCAAATATGTTCGCTTGGTAGAGGCGTTTCTTGATTAAAATCGCTAGTCCTTTATTGTTCAAGGGTATTAAAAGTAGCAAATTTTAAGAGTAAATAAATTGTACGTCCACCAATGTTGTAGTCTTTCTAACAATAGAAAACAAGTCAGCACAAGAGCTTTGTGTTTTAATCTCGTTTCCTCTGAAAAGGAAAGAGAATTTCATTAGGTACTTCTAGAGGAACAGATGAAATATTTGGTAAGAGTAGCCATGTATATGCCTGTAAGGTAAAGTGGAATTAATCAGAGATGATGAATCTCTGTAAGAAACTGTCTCACTAAAATGCTTGCAGTGAGAACCTATGTCGATGCTCCGTCGATCGGTGTTTCTCAGTCCTAGAAATATGGTGTGTTAAAAAAAAAAAAATGTATCAACAGCCACAGATGTAGTAGCATCTTGGTATCTCTTTGATTCGGTGAAAAATAAAAATCCCACCTCTCCATTGAAAGGGGAAGGGAAAAATTCCACACTAGTAGTTCCAGGATGTGATTTTATTCTACAGCCTTTCCTACTGTGGAAAAAAAAGTTATGGTTAGTACTATTTTGGTCACTATCATCCTAAGCATTTCACCTACAACTATTTCCATAAGCCAGATGAGTCTGGCATCTTAACAATCAACCATCTTCCAATCGATGATGAACCCATAACAGTTTCAGGGTTGGTATTTGTCTCCTTCCCCCCTCTGAAGAATTGCTATTGTGTCCTTTATCTTCGGCCACACCTTTAGACTGAAATTAACACAGAAGCCTCAAACAGTAAGAAGTTGATGATAAGGGCAGTTGGCAACGCATTACCTGCAATGCTTAATAAATAGGAAGTAGGACATATAATAACAGCTTCTTTGTCAGATTGGAATTGTAAGAGTATTATATCAGTCAGTCAATTTGCCACTGTACAGCTTTAATAAGCCAACTGCATAGCTGCAGAATTCAAGTAAGTAAATTAGAGAAGAAAGTTGAGATGTAATAAATAAGCAAAAAAAAACTAGACTGAGCTGAGCACCACATAGATAAGCAAGTTTAACATTGATTATGAACCCAAATAACAAGAATGTTTAAGATATCTTTGAAATTTACCTGCTAACTAATACGACCAAAGCTGTTATCCACAACAGATAATGAAAGTAGTTGTACTTTGGTTTCAGATGCTTCATGTCATATCCTAGTGGTATGTTTTTATGGCTTACCCATCCAAACTGAGGACGAAGTAGAAGAATAAATCCAAGAAGAAACCCTGAAAAGAACCCTCCAATATGGGCAGACATATCCACTCCAGGGATGTAACCAACAGCCATATTAATGGCAACTGCCACCAAAAGACTTGAAAGTGTTGTACACTATGTAAAAGCAAATCCATTACATAGAAACAATTTTCTTCCAAATAGCTACTGTATAATTTAACAACAGATGAACAGGCAAGTGAAGCTGGGATGATGGAAAGTCATTAATTTAGGGAATACCCAAGAAGTATGTTTTTTTTCACATACATACACAATTACAGTACAGAGAAAATGGTGTTCACCTTCATATCGCCATGCAACAGACAACTTTATGACCAGGCTAAGTCATTGTTGATGTATTAGACAAAAATCCAAGTGGTGTGGATTTAAAGAAGGAGAAGAATAACTGAGGCAAAAAATACCAAAAGCATGTTTAACAAATGGCTTCTAACTTATATGAGGCATGAGTTCATGTGCAAAAACTATGAGTCAACCATGAAAACAAGATAAAATGAGAGGGCACCTTATTTGTATATATTGTCCAATTAATGATTAGCTCAGAAAGCATGGCTCCAAACAGTCCAAAAAGTGCACCTGATGCACCAACTGAAACCTTGGAGGATTCAAGGTTAATGGAAGATGACAAGCTATCAGCAAGGCCAGAAAGAACAAACAGAAGTCCTATTTTCACTGCAAAGCCAACAGTGATAATATCAGTTAAATTTCAGATGATAAAATCTTAGAGGTTGCATCCAAATATCTGGTTCTTACAAAAGCCAAGTTCTTTTTCAAGGTGGAGTCCAATAAACAGAAGGCTCATCATATTAGCAAGCAAATGGATGAGTCCACCATGAAGCCACATACAAGAGAACAGGCGCCATCTTTGACCTTCCTTCACAATTAACTTTGGCTGAAGGGCTCCCATTAGCATTAACCAGCAAAACTTAGAAAGGTACAAAGTAGCTCCTATATGAAGTTCCTTCAAGATGAAAACTTAAGCACATTTACTTAATTTCTAAACAAAATTTTCTTTTTCAAAATAAATAAAATTCCTTCTGTAACATACCAAAATAATCATTTAGATGTGATGTGTTAACAGTAAAAGTGGTTAATTTTAATGTAACACCCACCCCCCAACGATTACATATTGGGGGTTTGGTTTTCAAAGTTCAGTAGAATGTAAACACTTAAAGTAATATGTTTTACAAAATTATGATTTGAGTTACTAAAGAATACTTTTGAACTAGTACCATCGAGTATTTAAATTACCTAAGGATCCACAATTTCTTTTGAAGGGGGGTGTTATGATTTGTGAAGAGGCCGCTGAGAAGATGCAAACAGGATATGCAAGAAAAGTAATAATCAATCCCATCCAAAATGTACTAATCCTCTTGAAAACATTAAGATATCTAACATCTGTTCTTATATCATTCATTTCCAACTTTATCCATGAAGAGAATTATAACTTCTATTTTCACAACAATCACCTCAACCATTAACCCATTAACGTGTAGACTACGAGGAACTTTCTCCATGTACAAGGCCTACACCTTGTTCATATTGAATAACTGAAGATTATCATGAATGCTGCTGTTCATATGAATAATGAATACCATGCCAATACCACAGTGAAACTACTATAAAACCAACTTCCTACCACCTACAAATTAAAAATTTAGGAGGAAATAACGGGTTCAATGGTGAGGTTTAACCTCAAGCCAAGAAAATATCAACTGTTAGCATACATCTCTAATCAAAAAACAAATGGTTAGGAAAGACCTCAAGCATCATGGCCAAAAGCCCAAAAGGTCAAGTACTTCAGATAACCTTGGGCATTAAAAACATTACAAAGCTGTACTATGACTTCCCAGAATCACAAACAGAATACACCTTCACCTTCTATAAAAGCCTGTTTGTGCATAAAAAATGGTCATCTAATCCAAAAAGTAGAACATATAAGAGAACTATGTACTCAATTTTTTTTAGCACTTTCATCATTTTCACTTATTTAACTTGATCATCCTGCCCTTGATAGACAATGACATATGTCTACTCTGGCAGATCATGTCATCTCTTCAATAAATTTATTTTACAGAAAACATCTTGGTCCACTGAATGGAAACAAAACCCTGTTTCTACACATCTTTCTCTGTCTAAGCCATAATCCAAAGCATTACGATATGCATTCAAGCACAAGAACTACATAGCATTAGAACCAAATCAGAGGACGAACAGAGATACAAAACCTCGTTTAGCCTTCGGTATATCCCCATCCAAATTTGCACTTTCCCCGACCAAAACAAAAGGGGGGGGGGGGGTACGGGGGATTTACTCTATAACCTTCCCAATGGCAAGAGCCATAAAGGCTTATTTATAAAAAAAATTCTAAACTTCACCCATTTTCCTACCTTCAACAACAAAATCTTGGATTACATTAACAAACAGAATTTCAAATGGAAATTGCAAGATATTGTGTGTTATCTATGATCTTAAGGGGAAACCCATCAAAGAAGAGAAGGGCTTACGTAGCGGCGGAAGGGCCGAACATGTGGTTCTCAGAGAAGGGCTGGAATGAGAACCTACCGAGGTAGGAAGAGAAGAGGCAACGATCGCTGCCGCTGGTGGCAGGGCAGTCGTTCACGAACATAGTGTAGACAAACAATGCAACGTCTACCATGAAGATCAGGGGCACGAGCCAAGAGAACCAGGGACTGTGTGGTGGGCATATGTGGCACGGCGGTGCGCCTGGGGGCCGATGATGCTGCTGGGGGATCGCCGTCTCGATATCCCGATGGTGAGGGATCTTGCCACCCATCCCCGGAAGTTAAAGACGACAAGAAGGAATGAGAAAAGAGACAGGTCCACAGTACGCCTACTCTCAACGCCGCCGCCGCCGCCGCCGCCGCCGGCAACTGCTCGATGACTCGGCGACAAGGAAAGAGGCGGTGGCGTTGTTGCAGTGGTGGTGTCATTTTGGTGCTTAACCAACTGACAAGAGCGAGTCAAGCGCTCTGTGGGCAAAAACGTGTTTAAATTTCCAAGTTTTTTCCCATTTAAAACACGTTCTACCTCATGCGTTACATTAAAAGACAACAAACTTCAAGCGTTCGTCGTTCTAAACATATTTAAAACATATTTTCATTTTATGATGTTTTTTAAGATTTGATTTTTTAACATGATATCTATTTAATTGATCATATATCTCTACCCAAACTCTGATCGATCTAATTTTTTCACTAATTTGAAACTAACGCAAGAGACTATATTTCTCATGATATTACATTCAAATCAAATTCAATTCACAGACCCCAAAATTGAGCTATAAATTGACGTATTTGTTGAAAAATATTTCTAAAGTGATGACTCTTAACTCTAACTGAACATATATCACTTCGAGAGTGTGTTGACTATGTTGACAACATTGAACAACACTATAACCTAGTCACATTGCTCAATAAGATTTTGGGCATGTGTGGTGTATGAATTTAATTCCTTAATTTATATGAGTATACTATGGTTTTTTTAGTCCCGTTTGTTTGAAATCTACATGTTTAAAATTCGTACCTTTTTGACCGTTTATTTGACCGTATCGTTCAAAAAATTTTACTCTTTGAAATCCATAAGGTCCGATTTCGTTTTTTTGCCGTTTCTATTTTTGCTGACTATGGTCAAGCATGCGTCATGAGCAATGTTCATTTTCTCTTATCCCTCTATTAGCCATATGATTTTCTCTTCTAAAACCCAAGGTTCCCAAAGAAAATAAATTTTATTTTTTATTTTTTAATACACCATGAACAAAAATAAAATGATACCAAAAGAGCCTTAATTGGCCTCCAGATTTTGTTTTATTATGTGATGGCCAGCCTCTCAGTGATGGTGTTTCCGAATTAGGGGTGCAAATTTGGCCTTGTCACTCCGAGCCGAACAAGGCTTGGACTATGATCTTTTGGCCTTGAGGGCTCATCAAGATTGGGAATTTCTGATCGTGAATCAATGACCAGGTCAAGCCACAATCAGAGGCCTTGTGCTGAACCCAACATTGTCTTCTTCTTCTTCCTATTCTTTCTTTTTCGTTTTCCTCGTTTTTCCTTCTTCTCCCTAGCCCAACCCAATCTAATCCCTGCATCTCCCTTGCTCCTCCCTATGGTAAGGCTAATCGAGGTCAGCCCACCCCTGCCTTAGGGGTGAATTAAAGGTTGATTTTTTCAAGCCTTGGGTCAAGATTAGGTCAAACCAGAACCTAGCTAATGGAACTCAGGTCTGGATGGGGTTTTAAAAAACTTGGCCCTACCCAACCCTATTGGGTGGCACTATTTCAATCCAATCTTCTAAGGCAATGGGATAACGAGATGGATACATAAATAAGACCACCTAGACTTACAGTTCACAACTCATACCACTGATCTTCAGGCCTTGAACGGCTTCTTCCCAATAGTAGGAGAACCGGTGAAATCTTCATGAAATGTTAAATTATGGATTACCTAACAATGTAGGTCGGTTTAGTGCTTTACATTATGAGGACCCACTATGTTGAACAATGGTATTGACATTTGAATGTAATGTTGTTGTAGCTTGTTAGTGCACGGAAGGGAGACAAAGTAGAGGAAAAAGGGGTGTAGGGAAGAGAAAATATAGGGAAAAGATGGGGTTGGATAATTAGGATGTAGTCCACCTCTTGGCTCTATTAAGGAAGGTAGTACCTCCTTACTCTTTCGAGAAGAATTGTTAGGGGCGTGCTTGATTGCTTGATTCTACAGAATATAATTCCATAGAATCATGATTCTTACAAAATGAAAGTGTTTAGTACCACTAGAATTTGTTTCAACTAAAAATTAGGTGATTCCAGTTTTTCACTTTTTTACACATAACCCGATTCTTTGCTAAGTATAAAAGTGGGTGATTCTTGTGTGAGGGCAGAAAATCAGGCTTCTCCATCTCCATCGTTACATCCCAAGCTTGTGCGCCGAAGTGAAATTAGTTGAAGCTGCGCAGGAAAGTGAGGCAAACTTGTCTCAGTCTCTCTCAACTCTCTTTTTCCTCTCCTTTGATCTATTGTCGTCTACCTTCAATTTTTGTATTTTTTTTTTTTCTGAAATCCATAACCATGGTTGTGATTTGTGGAGGCAAAATTGTCTCAGTCTCTCTCTCTCAAGTCTTCTTCTTCTCCACCTCGCTAATCCATCGTCGTCTACCTTCGATTTTTGTATTTTTTTTTTCTTCTTTCTGAAATCCCTAACTATGGCTAGGTGTTACCCAAAAACGGAATCATAGTTACCAAACAATTATTCAAAGAGAATCACCATATATAATCTGTAGTAACCAAACAGTTATTTTTTCAAAGATACAATTCTAAGGAACCTTAGTCTCTATAAATTCAAGCAATCAAACGCTCCCCAAGAGATTCAAAGACTATCTTCCTTATCATTAAACCACATAGTTATCTTATACAATATAACCCACGATACACCCCACTTCCTCTTCTATAACCACTCTTAGCACATCTCCCTACCAGTAACAATAACATCTCTCCACAATACAACCTTATCGTGGAACAACAACATAAAATAACAATATAATACGATATAAAATAACAAATAAAACACATAACTAATCAATTACCATGTTAAACACTCCCAACCTAGAGCCCATGTAGCCATGCACGTCACATAGCCACCAACCTTCCTTATGCAAGTATCATGATCATTAGCCCTTGAGTATGGCCTTGTCCTCAAGGCCCATTTTAAGAACTGAATCTTCTTAGTAATCTCACCTGAATCCCAAATCTCGTAGAATTACTCTCAAATTGCTTTGGCTAATTGCAATTTGGAATGGCGAGCATCTTCTTTATCATATATGGTTGAAAAGTGAAGAAGGTGGTGAATGATCTACTTTATGGCTTCCTTATCTTCTTCTCTTTCTTCGCTTCTACTCTTTTTTTTTTTTTTCTTCTTCTTCTTAAACTTTTTCTTCTTCATCTTCTTCTTCTTCTCCTCCTTCGTCTTCTTGTTCTTCTTCCTTGTTGGCTGCTCCGTGTGCTTCGTTGCAATGGTAGAGTCAAATTTCTCAGGGAGATTTTTTGGACAATACAAATATTTTTTTCAAGATTTCATCCATTAAGGTTCCTCATTTGAATGTCATGAATCTTATTAAGATTCTGCTCCATAGGTGGGTGATTCATTGGCTCTAATACCACTATTACATGCATTATAGGGAGACACAGTAAAGAAAAATAAAGAAAATAGGGGTGGAGGTAAGAGAAAAAATATATAAAAAAGTTGGGGTTAGCTGATTAGGTGGTAGCCCACCTCTTGGCTCTATAGAGGAAGTCAATACTTCCTTACTCTTTCGAAAGAACTATTAAGAAATTCAAAGACTATCTTCAATATCATTAAACCACACTTCCTCTCCTATAACCACTCCTAGTATATCTCCCCATCACTAACAATAATCTCCCGCAATAACACAACATTATCATGGAACACTTATATAAAATAATGATATAATACTACATAAAATAAAAATAAACTACATAACTAATCAACTAACCACGTTAAACACTCCCAACCTAGAGCACATGTAGTCCACGCATGCCACATAACACCAACCCTCCTTGTGCATGTATCATGTAATGTTACGTGCAACAATATGCGATTTGTGACCCGATGATGCGGCATGGTTCTTATGTGGGTAGTTAGATATTGGTGTCGTTAGAGGGAGTTAGTATGAGTTATATGAGTATGTAGAGGTAGTGGAATGGAGTAGGAGACATGGTTTAGTGGAAACTTTATGTAAATCAGTTACTGTTATTTTTTATTTATTATAAAGAATGAAAGTGCAGAGGGAGAATTAGAATCCCTAAATTGTCTCTAAGACAGAGGTAAGCTTCCTCATCCAATCCGGATGCCATTGGCTTCGTCTGTAAGGCCAAACCCTTTCCCTATATTTTCTCTTATCTTTTCTATTTTTTTTCTATTTTATTTTCTCTCCTTATTTTCTTTCATCTTCCCTTTTGATCATATAACATAGCTCATTGTGTTATTCTTCTTATGACTTGTTTTAATGATTGGTGGAAAGTTTATGCATAGATCATATGACCTTTCTTCTTCTATGCACTTAAATAATTGTACCACATGAAAAGGTGATCGATATAGTAATTGATTGTTATAAAGGTAGTGAAATGACATGAAAGAACAATCTCTCGATTGTTTTGGGGTAGCTTCTCCCCCTCTCGGCATTGCGATCCCTTTTTCTTTTCTTGTAAAAGATTTTTTCTTTTTCTTTACTCCTTTTTTTTTCATCTCTTTACGGTGATATCTCTTCTTTTGACAACAGAGGAGAATGGAAAAACATAATTTTTTGGAGTCTTCACCTAGGATTGAGAGCCTAAAAGAGTCCAATTTCAATTAAGAGACCGAGCTTAGATTTGACTATTAAACTCATCCATTCATGGAAAGAATGAAAAGGAGGTATATAATGCACTTTACCTCCGTTTTGATCCATATACATGAATGATGTTGTCGTCATTTCTAGTCAATAATGTTTTAATCTTTCCGACGAACTTTGAGTGCTCCAAAGATGTATCTCCGCTAATGGGCAAGAAGGAAAGACATTATTTGGCTTTTACAATGTCTTTCACAATGCACATAGTAATGGAAAATGATGTGCATTACCCATTTGACCCAAATTTCTATATACTGAAGTAATATTTTCATATTGCATCTGTCTTATGGTCGTACTTGAATTATAGTTTGTAGTAATATTCAAAATGAAAACTTTAATCCATGAATCATGGTGGTTATATGATATGTAGGTCACTTTCTTCCATGTATCACAATGAGATGCCATTCCTAAAATGAACCCTAATGTGGTTAGTTTAAAAATTTAGTAAATCGATCCAAATAATTAATTCTCAATCAATCCCAATGGTTAATTTGTGGGTACACTTTATATTCCCACTTCAATCATAATGGGCATTTGTCATTTCAAAAAACTTAAATTGTATGCAAGACATAATAAATGATAGAGAACCTAAGGATAAAAAATCATCAAACTTAAGGTTGCAACATTTAAAATGGAGTACTAGGTCTAAAGATTTACTAAAGTCTCATACTTATAAAACGTCCCACAAATACAGTAGGTGGAAGCCTTTTAGTAAAAGGATCAACTATCATCTCTTTAGTACCACAACCTTCTATTGAAACACAACTATTCTAAATAACCTCTTTTACGACAAAGTACTTAACATTCACATGTCTACATCAACTGATAGTATAAGTGTTGTTAGAGAACCTTATTGTCACGATGTTGTCATAGAATACCCAAATCAGTTTCTCTAGAGATGGAACCACTTAGAAGTCTGTGATGAAAAACCATAACCATGACACATGAGAGACTCCTTCATAGTACACCACTACTTCTGCTTCCACTTTGAAAAGACAATATTTGGTTGCTTCACACTTTTATAGTACACTGCTCCTCCAGCTAGGAAAAATATGTATCCTGAAGTGAATCTTCTTCAACATCCAACTTGGAGTCCAAATAACCTATTAGCTCCTAATCATCAATACACTGATAAGTCAATATGTAATTCTTAGTGCCTTATAAAATCTTAGCACCTTCTTCATTGCTTTCTAATTTGACATACCAGGATTCTATTGGAATCTTCTTGGGACACCCATTGTGAAAGAGATGTTTGCTCTTGTGAATAGTTGTGTATACATCAAATTGCCTATGACAGACGCATATGAGGCACTATGCATTTCTTGTTGCTCTAAGGTTGTTCTAGGACATTCTTCTAAGCTAAGCTTATCACTTTTAAGAACAGATGCTACACTAGGTGTACAATCCTTCATATTGAAGCATTATAATAGCTTTTTGATGCAACCTCGTTGGAATAATCCTAATCTCTTGTTAGAACTCTCTTTATGTATTTCTATGTCTAAGACATAGAAGTTTTCACCATGTCCTTCATATCCAAATTAGATGCTAGAAAATTTATTTAGTATTTTGTGTAACAAACTTAGATTATTACTTGGCAAGAGTATGTCATCCACATACACTGATCAACACATTTCTCCACAAAACTATAAGAAGTAATCATATTGTCAAGCTTTAAGACCACTGTTGAGAAGTCTGTTTCAATTCATATATGGATCTCTTGAGCTTACAAACTAAATGATCTTCATTGTCCTTTCAAAAGCCTTCTAGTTGTTCCATACATAACTCCTCCTGAACCTTTGAAGAATGTTGTTTAGATGTCCATTTGATGTAATTCTAGATCAAAATGAGCTACAAGGGCCATAACAATTCTAAATAAATCTTTCCTTGAGACTAGTGAAAATGTCTCCTTATATCAATTTCTTCTTTTACTTAACTCTTTCGCTACAAGTCAGGCTTTATATCTTTCAATGTTACTAGTGGAATCCTTTTTGTTTTTAATAAGCCACTTGCATCCACAGCGGTGGCACCCTTTGGAATACATCTATTATAGAGAGGGGTAGCATCTGATTTTGAAGGTAAAAAAGAAAAGAAAAAAAAAAAATCCATAGATCATTGATGAGTGGATCATGGCAGCGAAGCAGTTGTTGTTGCTTACTATTTCACATAAAAGTTTGTAAGTGATCATCTTTTCTTTATTTATCCTTTTTTTCTTTTGAAACAAGTGATAATCTTTTTCCTATTACCAGCGAATTGTTCTCTTCTCTCTTCAAATATTTCAAATTAGCTTGAATTGTTAACCAGGGCGAGGGTGTACGACCAGCTTGTGGGGTAGAGATGAGGGAGTGGTCCTCCTCCGTCAGAGGAGGAAGGAAAGAAGAAAGAAAAAGGGATGTTGGGGTATTTCAAGTAGTTTCATTAGATTTTATAGTTGTATGGGAATTCACTTAAATCTTTTAGCATTGGAACTTGTAAATGTAAAACATAACTAGTTAACTACTAATTGTGTGAATCTTTTTTGCTATCAGGTAGATTTAGGTAATTCCTCCTATCTATATTTACAAGATATTTCCCCTTTTTGGTGCTAGGATGCAACAATATTCTTTTTATTTAGTTTCCTAATCTATTACACAATCCATCTTTGAGATTCCCTTTACCTTCTATTTTGTATCTCTCCCTCATTAATATCCTTTAGTTTCTCTCTCTCGTTATTAACATTATTCTCACATCTCTCTCTCACCACGTTCTTTTTTTTTTTTGTTAAAATTCTCTCCTCGTTTTTATGTTGGATGAAGATATCCACTATATATTCATATTTATTAAGAATTAATTAACTAATGGGAGGATGCCCTTCTTCTTTTGTTGTTAATCCTTTTTTTCCCTAACTGTTGTACTCTCTTGTATCCTCGTATTTTTGGGCATTAATAGATTTTCAGTATTAAAAAAAAAAAAGAATATATCCTACTATAACCCTCCCTTTTATCATATTTATAAGAAAACCAAATTTGCAATAAATATCTCCCCCCCCTCCTATCCACAATAATTGAAAATCTCCCCTCTTCCCCATCTCTTCATTCCCAAAAATTCCAAATTGATGAGGTGCATAATTCCTTCCACCGGGCGAAGATTTAGTCTCATATTACTAGAATTCCTTCAACTAGGCCAAGGAATCAAGTCTTGCAATGGGAATTCGTTCCACTTAGACTAGGACTCAAGCGGTTGTGTGCACTCAGGTAGTTTATTTTGCTAATAGTTGTTTGCATCCGGTGGTTGAATGATTTAATTTATTTAATCTTGTGTACTTCACCCTACTTATTGTTCTTTTGATATTTTGAAGGTGGAAAAAAACTCTACTAAGAATCGAAGATATAAAGGAATTCCAATGAGAAACATTTAAATTTTATTTCCCTTCCTCTCATTATGTTTTCTTCCAATCCCACAAGCATTGTGATTCTTAAGAATGGTACGTAATTGACTTTTCTACTAATCCTTTGATCATTAATGCTTGTTAAGTCTGGGAAAACTTGGTTCACACTCTGGTCGTATCGGAAATCACTAGAACGGATTCAACTAGGTAGATTTTAAGTCATTTTCTTTATTTAAAAAAAAAAAAAAAAAAAAAAAGAAAAACAACTGGAAGAGACATGCATGGCTTTTTATTGGTCATTCGTGAAATTGAAAAACCTGACATGTATAGCTTTTCACTATTTGGAAATGTTTGGTAGTTGAGAATAGAGAGTATGGGCCAGCCCTACCATCTATTAATATATTAGTGAATTTTCATATTTACTCTCGGTTTGTTTATTCTCTGTTTGTTTTGAGCATTTTTAGTAGGAATGCACTATACAAGTCTCAGTAGTATTTCGAATGCATAAGTTTTTGTGAGCAATTTTCAATATAAATGTGTTTTGCATGTCCTATTAGTATTATGCATTAATATTTTTTTTTTTTTAATGGTTTCCTTCTCAACTTATTCTAATTTTATTTGTTACAGCCAATTCTTGATATAATTATTTTACATTCCTATATTAGATGATGATCATGATAGTAACAACACTAGTGACTTTTGGATTGCTACAATCTACTGTGAGGAAAGAAGAAATGATCCTTCATAATCAGTTGAGAAAAGACACTGGAGGAATTCTAGTCAAAGTGAGTACAGAAAGGTTCACCGTTTGATCGTAACTAGTGGATCAGACGGGTGGCATCCAAGTGGTGTTGTACTGCTTAGAATGCATTATTTGCCCGTGGAACCTGGAGTTTTGCAACTGTGAATTCCAAAGCATTTCCATGTTTGCCCCCCCCCCCTTAATTTAAGTGAACATTTAAACTTATTCAGCAGTCAAGAGGTGGACCCACATAGATCAATTAATGAATCAATCCTTTTTCATGAAAAATGGATTATTTTGCCAAACATGCTTTATTGAGAGTAGCATATGTATATAATGTGCATTCTTTCTTCATTTGTTCATTTCACAAAATTGAAGAAAGAAGTAGAGAAAGGAGAAGAAGAGCTTAAGGGTGGGATCTCCTACAACCTACACTCACACACTTAATGTAGGAGAACTATCACTCCTCTCTCTCTCTCTCTCTCTCTCTCTCTCTCTCTCTCTCTCTCTCTAATTCTAATTCTATAGAACCTAAATTAGGGTGTGGTTTCGTTTCAGCTGAAACTACTTGGCTGAACATGAATATGTAAGAATCCTCTGCTTGCATGATCCTATTCCACTCTATCTAAACTAGGAACATGCAACCTAACTAGATTACCTAGGATTCTAGAAGATAATGAGTTAATTGAGACCTATGGGGCATTAAATGAAAACCATGTCATGGGGTAACTATATAGAGCCATAAAGGAACCCAATGTAAAGATGTAAAATCCTGTAATTTTATTGACATATGCATGCATGTTTTCCCTTGCATGCAGCCTAATTTTCATCCCTAGACCTAAGATAGAAAATTCATATATTCGAGTTCCAAATCAAACATAAGGTTAAATCACACTGTCTAAGCAGTTTTTCACTAAATCATAGGAACCATATGGGTTAAAATACCCAGAAAATGAAAATCTGGGCAGAGACCATACATTCGAGGCCTCACCAGTTGATCACCACCGGTGGATCCCACATCCACCGAAGGCATCAATCGGTCGACAAAATTCAGAATTCTGAGTTGTTGTCCCATCCACTGGTGGTACCACCAATGAGACACCATCTAGATGGCAATTGATGAATCCATAATTCAAATATGGTTAAGAGGTTTAATTAGGAATTCAAAAGGGATGTTTTAACAGTATAGTTAACAACCTAACTCCACCCTAATTGCTAGGTCAACAACCGAGATTGCAGTGAGGCTACACGATGGTGTGGCCGAGGGAGGATTTCGGTACCGTGTTTCAATGTATGTAATATTGATGAATGATATGTGCATATCACATAGTAACATATGGTTATGAATAAAAACCCAGTGTTATGACCCTTTGCCAACAAGGGGTAAGTGTTGGATAATCTATGTATAGGTCCAATGAATCTTTTTGAATACCATGTATGCGGTACAATGTGATTGTCATCAGAGGTGAACATAACCCGACGTGGTTGATGGTAAATTTGGTTTCGTGGCACGCTAGTAGGAGGTTAACAGGGGTTTATTGGTAGACCAAGCTCGCATTCTGGGATCGACAAGCTTCTAACCGCAACTAGAGTTTGTATCACTAAGTGACCGATGACGCATTCGGGACCAGGGATACTATCTAATGCGTTACAGTAGCACTTAAACCCAAGACCTAGTTTTGTTGTTTAGGTTATATAATGAGAATGAACTCATGCATTTATTGTGATAATGTGTTGAATCTTGCATTTCATATACATTGTGTATGTTTACATTGGGCTTAGTGAAGCTCATCCCATGTGGTTGTTTCTTTTTTAATGCTAATACAGGAAATTTGACGGCAGCCTCATATGAGATGACCACACCAGTAGCTAAAAACTAGTGGATGCCAGAGATCGAGGAGCATGATCTGATCCTGATTGCACATGTGATGATTGTGTTTATAGTGCAGTTTGATGTTTTGATATGTAAACTCTAGATGAGACAAATATGTAATGTGACTATGTAAACAGTATAACATAATGTAAATATTTTTGTTATCATATAGATTGTCACCAATGTAAATTCTGAATGCATGATTATATATTTCTTCCGTTAATTTTTACTAGATGATCTTGTATTTAGTTATGGTTGTTAAAGTATTGCATTATGATCTGGATGGTCAGTTGGGACGTAGGTACATGCCTTAATCACATGCCAGTACTTTAGTAAAGGTGGGATGTAACCACATTGACCCACATCGAATTGTACTATTTGCTGATGGGTTCGGCATGGATGCATATATTCATCCAACGATGTGACCTTCCCAAAAGCCAAATCATTTGATGTGTATAAAAGAATAAATATCAAGATATTTAAAACAATTGGTTTTGGTTAAAAGTTCCCAAACATTGCATTATTGGAATATTTTCCCAACCAATGTTCATGGGAACGTTGTGTTCTTTTGCTTGGAGGAACTTATTGTTTCAAGAACAAGGGTTGAACACCCAGTTCTCAAAGAGGCCCCTGGGTATCTGAATCATCTGGCGTTGGTGAATAATTACATACCCAGTTTTCTTATTCAAAAGATCTCTTTTCTTTTGCTTTCTCAATAAGAATGCATCAACAAGATTGCCCTTCCATATAGATCATCGTGGCATGAACTCAAAATATCTTAGCTTCGGACCATATGCTTAGCCCACCTCCTCCTCCTCCTTCTCCTTTAGGATAGGATCGTCGTTAGTCCTTCTTTCACTTGCTTTTTCACCATGTCCGATAGGTCGATCACCTAGTAGTAGCTCTGAAAATCAATAGAAAAATAAAAAATTTTGGTTTTTACTCCCTCAGACTCACAACACAAAAGTGTTAGCTTTGGATTCCAAGATCATGATACTCGGCAGCTATGTTCTCATTATACATGTAACACCATGCCAATGGCGCATGGGGATGAATTTGTATAGCATCTTCGCTTGAGTGCCATAAATAAGTGAAGACGGACAGTCTCGCGTCCACAATGGACAAAACACTCCATTCACATGTCATACAAATATAAGGCTCTATTTATACATCGAAGTAAAGTTAAGGATATTAACTTGGGTTTGGAATAAGCCTCATATCCACAATGGATAGAACACTCCATTCACATATCACATAAATATAAGCCTCTGTTTATACATTGACCTAAAATTAAAGGTGTTAATTTGGGTTTGGAACCACGAAAGACAATCTTGCAAAAAAACCTGAAATCGACATGTCCCATTATTTTTGGATGAATGAATTTTCACCAAAGACAAAAAAATAAATAAAATAAAGACATCAAACAAAGCCAACATGTCTAACCAAGGGAGGAGCCCATGATGAAACAAACCAAGCCTAAAGGATAGGGCCAAACTAAAACCTAGGGGGAAGGGGATATATGAATTTCTTATTGACACCTCTTCAAACTGTCAAATGATTTGTAATCTTACTTTATTGTGTTTTTACACAATTATTTTATCTCAATATGAGTAATAGGTTCATTTCAAATGTGTATTGGAGAACCCATTTCGTGTTCTTGGTGGGGCTATTTCACCAATCTCCCAAATGGGTTTGGTACATTGCATGTATTCTTGGGTGTCACATTCAATGTTGTGTGTGTGTGTGTGTGTGTGTGTGTGAGAGAGAGAGAGAGAGAGAGAGAATTATTATTTTTTTCATCTTCCATTTTGAGGGGTTTTTTGGTCATTTGAAAAAAAAATTGTGTTTTTGGTTATTTGAAAATTTTTTGGTAGATGTCATTGGTTTTTGTCTTTTTGAAAAACTATACCAAATACAGGGAGTACATATTTTTTAATAGTAGTATGATATATACTAGAAAAATAGACATGTGCAGATGCACATGAGAATATTTGTCAGGTGGCAGAGAAATTAAATGTCTACAACAATCTAAATGCATTCTAAAGTTATCCTTTATAAAATTTACTGATCCAAATTTTAGTAAGGCTCAATTTATTTCAATCTAAATTGGAAAGAAAACAAAAATAATTCAAACAAGGGCTTAAGATACAAAGGATTAGAGGAAAAAACAAAAAAACAAAACAAAACAAAAACAAAACAGATTATGATGCAAAGCTGATCTAGTTTGAACTTTGTAAAGTTAAATTACAACCTCGAATACAACTTCTCCAATTGATTTATTTGACTGCAAGTTCAAATTAGAGAACATTCAACAGAAGCAAAATCAAACACAAAAAATAGAAAATAACCACCTCCTCCTTAGCAGATTTTGTTTTACTGTAAGTAATAAGGGAGAGAAAATTGTTATGGAAAGGTAAAAAAAATAGAGAGTACAAAGAAGAAGCGTGAGTTAGAGGAATGCAAAACTCCATATCTGTAAAGAAGACAACGGTCATTATCGTTGGATCGAAGCTGTTTGGCTAGAAAGGTTACCATGAATTCTTTGACGATGGGTAGATAGAGGAGCACAAAACTTGTAAACAAGAATAACCATTATTAATGGCAATCCAAAAATATTTATAGAGAAATAGAGAGGGAGAAGTTTTCAAGGATATTCGGTGGAGGCTACAATATATTAGGGTTATTTAAGATTAAAAAAGAAAGAGAATGTGAAGACATGGTACTTTTTTTTGGTAGAATAAAAGTTTTTTTGGTAGAACAATATGAGTTTACTAAATAAGGAAAAATATCACACGCCCTTATTCTGTACCATGGATTATTTATCAAAACTAACAAAAAAAAAAAAAGATTATTTATCAAAAAAATTCAGATCATGGGCAAGGGGAGAGTTAAGGAAAGATAAGATTTTCTCACCTATTTTGGTAGAACAATATGAGTTTACCAAATAAAGAAAAACTTTCAAATGCCCTTATTCTCTACCATGGATTATTTACCAAATCTAACAAAAAATTATTATTTACCAAAAAAATTCAGATCGTGGGTAAGGGGAGAGTTAAAGAAAGAAAAGGAAAGAGAAGATTTTCTCAATTAAATTAAAATTGAAGATAAACAATAAAAGTTAGAAATATCTAGATAAAAAATAGAAAGGGTGCCAATAATTTGAGAGGCAAAAAAAAAAAAAAAAAAATGAAAAATAGATAAGAAAGAAAGTGAATTTAAGTAAAAATAAAGGATAAAATAGTCAAGGGAAAAATTAACCACGAAGCATGAGTACATGCACTTATATAATAGTAAATAGTATATATATATATATATATATATATAAATCAAGGTAAAAATCAAGTTGGACTAAGCCAAGACAATGTCTTACCCAAGCCTCAATCCTCGCTCAGCTCGATCCTGACTCAAGGCCAAAAAATTTCAGCCCTGACCTACCCTCAGGATCAGAATTCTTACCTCTGGACGGGTTCAGGCCAACATAATCAAAGTTGCACCCCTAGTTGAACTAGGGTTAATATATGCTTGAAAATTGTTAAAATTTGCTTCTTTTCTATTGCGAACACCCCATGAGATACATGGTAAAACTCTCAAATTCCAAAAGCAAAATTGCCACCTTTTTGAGGTAACAAGGCATTACCAATTAAGCTAAAACTTCATACTCATCACATAGCAAACCTGTTCATAATTATTAATTATAAGACATCAACTGTCTTTACAGACACAATTACAGCCCTATTGCCTAACCCCACTAGCATTGGGACTTCTTAACCCAATAGAGGAAAGGCCATTATTTTTAGAACAGACTGTAAACTTATTTGCAAAAGCTAACACACAAACATAGAACAGGTGCAAACATTGATATCATGATTAAGCCATCAACTGCTGGAACTCAGAGAAATCAAGCACCCCATCGCCATTGAGGTCGAATACCTGTATGACTGTCTTGCACTCTTCATTTGAAATTTTGTATCCAAGAGCACTGAACATCCTCTGCAAGCTCTCTGTTGTAATGAACCCAGAACCCTTCACTGCAAACATCTCAAAGCCTCTTTTCAGATCATTATCCCCACCTTCACGCTCCATCAACTTCTCAAAATCTTCGAAATCGAGCATCAAGTTGCCGTCCCCTGCTGCATCCAGATCATTAATCATAACTTGAGCCTCCTTAGGTGATATGAGCTCTCCAATGGAGGAAAGGTAGGATCTGAGTTCAAAGCCTTCGATCTTCCCATTACCATTAGCGTCCAAGCGACGAAATATTTGTTGGAGTTCATCCTTTGTTGATTGTTGTTTGGAATGAAGATGAAGGCGATGGACGCTTAGCACGAAGCTCTTGTTGGAGAACCAATTTGATAATGTTTGCTTGGAAAGAACAGCAGTTGCCATTAGAGAAGAAGGAAAGCTGGGTAGTGTTTGTTGCTTGTTGCTATGGAAACGAAAGAACATGCAAAGAAACTTATATAGACTATGATGGAATGGAGACATCAGGGTGAGTATAGAAGATGTTCTAAGTTATTTTTCGTGTGAAGAAGAATTAAGTATAATAAGTATCAAGAGCTTAATAAAGATTGGTTTTGGTTAAAAGTTCCCAAACATTGCATATATATTTTTCTTTCTTTCTCCCTCTATAATATTCCTTGCTGATCTTTAGCAAAAAAGAAAATGAAAGAATAAGTATCAAGAGCTTTAAAAGGACTGGTTTTGATTAAAAGTTCCCAGACATTGCACTGTTGGCATATTTGTCCAATGAGTGTTCATGGGAACATGATCGATTAAATAGATGAAATAAATGGATCTATAAAAAAGGGCGGATTATCGGGTTGAAATCGTCTGCAATTCCGATCTCGTACAATTCCGTGTAATACCACCTTCAGGCGGTGACACGTGTATTGATACTAATATAATGGTCTAGATCTGGTACAACTAATAAAATATTAAATCAGTAAAGAGGCATTTAAATCAGATCTGGACCATTGCATTGGTATCAATACACTTGTCACCCAAGTGGTATTCTGAATATGTAAGATCGAATTGCGACATTCGATTATCCTCAACCGGGTGGTTTTTTCATTGGGACTCCACCAATAAAGCAACAAACAGGGCCGAGCTTGCTTATTGTATCTTTATCAATATTGAATTATTGAATAAACCCGAAATTCTTTCCTATCTCTTCCTTATTTATTCTACATCCACATTTTTTGAATCTATATATATAGATTATATATGTGGTGCCAATCGAACAAGAATTCCTATATCCACTTTTCTTTCAGGAGTTTATTTATACACTTGCTCACGATCATGGTTTAAATAGATCGATTCTTTCGAATCTGCGAAAAATTTAGGGTATGACAATAAATCCAGTTCACTAATTGTGAAACGTTTCATTAATTGAATGTATCAACAGAATCATTTCATTATTTCGACTAATAATAATTATGTTCTTTAGCACCGAAGAACCTTTTGTGCAATAACTGCAAATCAAATCGATCAGGAGAAGAAAACAATAAACAATTGTTGGGTTTTACTGAAGAAACCAAACCTCATAACACAATGGTCAATATGGGGGAAACCAGACCTCATTGTTGGATTACCTGTTAGCGAATCTGGAGCAAGTATAGTCAACTCAGATTCTGAAATTTCAATCTTTATTTCAAAATTTAACTCTCATTTTTATTGAATATTTGTTTACAGAAAGGATTCATCAAGAGTAGTTGAACTCGATCCCATTATCCAATTTATGAAACAATGTGAATCTCCCTTTCCTAATTCCCTGGAGCAATACATAAATTTGCAAATAAATCTTACAAACACTACACACCACAGGGAAAATCTCAAAGTGATATCAGCTTGCTTTTAGACAGCTTTGAGGGTGGCATGCTCCTTCAGCCCTTCCATAAGCATGGGCACATCTAGAAATGAGATTCTGACCAGATTTAGCCGGAACAAACTCTACTTTGTCCATTAATATTCCGGTGCAGGGGACGGCATGACTGCAATTGAAATTCACAGCCTCTTTAGTACTTGATGTTCCTCTAATTCCTCTGTAGGTTACATCGCTTACATGAACACCGCTTGGCTTCGATCAAATAAAGCATATCATAAACAGATTCAGTAACTAATATACTTTTAGTAACACAAATTACAAGATATTGTATCAAAATCTCACCTGTTCTTCACATGCACCCGCTACTGCGCAATAACTTTGATCAATGATAATAGGATTCTTTACATTGACGAAATTTAGCTGTTCAAATGTTATTTTTCGGGCGTAACCACGTCCACCCTATTGAAAGAAAGCAAGAAGAAGAGTAAAATATAGTGAATTGAAGCTTTTTAATTTTTATGCTATACTGGTTGCGTTTGGTAGTCATTCAGTTTCAGAAACGACATTTTGTGTCAAAACAGAATTTTCAATTTCTCTGTCAAAATGTCATTTTAGAACAAAAAAGTTGTGTTTGGTGAACATGTATCAGGAATGATTACCCTAGTTTTTACTATTTTTTTGTATTTGGAATGAAACCGAAATTGTTCCGTCATTCCATCATTTAGCGTTTTTCCCCCTTTCGTTCCAAAAAAATTGAAAAACACCAAATTGACACCGAATACTTTGTTCCGATCTTCTGTTCCCATAGAACGAAAAATGTTAGAAATGTTTTTCTAGGTGACTACCAAACACAACCTTAGTTTAGTGTCTTGTATATATCATGCATGTCTACCATAATTCCCAAAAGAAAACAACCCCATTTTATCCCACTTTATGGTACTCTTATGGAGTTGGGTTCCACTCCTATAGATGGTGTGAGATGGGCTGGGGAGGTTAGCCGTAAAAGAGGGGATCTAATCCCCACACCTCATGGACAGTATGAGATGGACCGGGGTAGTTATCCACAAGGGAAAGATCTGTACCTGCCATGTTTTGATCCTTGCGCCATTGGTAGTACCCACAAAGTGTCCATCACTCACAGTAATGTTCTCCACTTGCGCTTCCGTTGGCCCATTGGGTCCCTTGCCTAGGCTTCCAATGCTGATGTATATATATAAGAGAAGTTAAAAGTGCATCCAATGTTCTTCTCCAGCAGTGCTGAGTGTCCAGTGTCCACCGTGTATCTAACAGTTGAAAAAGTTCTTAAGATATGTGCCCAAGATGTTTTCAACCGTCAGATAAGACTGGACGCCAGTGCAATTGGAGAGGATTAGAATCCCCTTAATTGATCATTTAATATAAATGCAAACCCACCTTATACCATGACCAGGACCACAATTAACAGACTTGATTATTATATGGGAAGTGAAATCCCCAATGGAAATACAATCATCACCTGTTATCATCATGAGATTTAGATTTAGAAAGAAGAAAAAAAATCAAGATTATTTTAAATTAAGAAAGGATTAAGAATATATTAACATGGAAAGTTGTAAGAGAATGAGAGGAGGAAAGGCATATATACCAGACTCAATGTTTGAATCATAGATGTTCACGAATTGAGAAGATTGGATGTGAATGCCATCGGTGTTAGGGCTCGACCCTGGTGCCTTTATCTTTATGGTATTGAATTGGACATGTTGACACCCAATAAGGAGGATGTGGGTTTGGGGACTATTTGCCAAATTCATGTTATTTAGGGTGAGTCCTTTGCAGCTAGAGAACCAAAGCGCCTGTGGAGAAAGTAAATTTTCACTATTTGGTAAGTAATCCCTCTTTTCAATCTCTTATTTTCTAAAACTCCTCTATAAATTCTTTCTACAATGAATGGGATTTTTTCAATCCTTTTATCCTATATTTACTTCATTCTTTTTATAATAAAGAGATTTTTTCAATCTTTTTTTATCCTCTCCATGATACTTACAGTTGGAGCAAGAGAGGTGCATCCCTGAAAAAAAAAAAACAAAACAAAAACCATAATTAAGCTTACTCGTTCGAATGAAAAATTAACACAATGTTTACTTGGCAAGAAATGAAAAAAAAAAAAAAGGAGTATCTACTTTTCTAGTTTTTTGTTTGCCAGTGGAAAAAAAAAATATAGATATAGGATTATATATATATATATATAATTGTATTTTTTTTTCTTTTTTTCTTTTTTTCTTTTTTGTGTAAAATTATAAGATTTTGTAAGGGACCAAGTTTTTCCACACCCATGGTTCCACAGGGTGTAGGAGAACAGTGAGGACTATTACCGACCATTCCTATGGTGAAGGAAAACTTTTCATTTTTTTTTTTCCCTACTAATTTCTTGCCAAACAGAAGCATACTAGGAATTTAAATTTCAAAGAAAAGAAAAGAAGAAATCAAATCGATGTACCAGGGTATTATTATATCTGCATGATTGTTTCCACCAGAGGGAGCCCTGGCCATCAATCAGACCGGGACCACTGATGGTGAGTCCATTGATGCCATCGAACCAAATCCATCGACTTGAGTCCATCCCATTCCATGCTGAGGGGCTGTTTGGTGCTTTAATATTACCTTGAATCTGCATTAAAGACAACTTGAAATCAGAACGCAAATCTTAATCCACTATTCTACTTTGTTTAGTACTCAAGCAAAAGTAATCTTATAAGATAAAATGATAGAACTTTTTATTGCATCAACCATGATTCTATATTAACAGAAGCAAATTTTTGTTCTAAATATAATCTCATACCTTTACATTGATTTTTTAGCCTTGCAAGGGCCCTTCAAAGTCGTTGGAAAAAGGAAATGGTAAATTATCAAAATTCAGAATAGTGGGTCAATAGGGATGAAGACAGTAGAAAAAGATGGGGGTAGCAATTTGATGCCTCAGATCATACGGATATATTCTTTATATTTGATTATCTCGGTTCAGGTTTTGGTAATTTATTGTTAGGATTTTTTCTCGGACCATAGATTTGAAGCTCTGTTGAAACTTGGAAGTAGTCCCTCCTTGAAACAATGAGGGTTTCACTCACCACGTTTCAAATCCGATTTACTGCTGCTGATGAGAGACGAACCAAGAGGGATAAATGAGGAAGGGAGAAGAAGAGAGAGGATCGAAGAAAGCAGAACAGTAAGAAAGAAGTGGGAGGAGGAAGAAATGATCGAGAGAGGGTTTCTTCACTCACCGTATCGTATATGTCTGTTTTTTATTAATAGTATAAATAAATCAACAATTAGGATTTGTTTGTTCAGGGTCCTACGGTCCAAAATATACCCCTCAAAAGATTCTTAAATGGAATGTCCGACCAGAAAACCCCAACCCATATAGGTATATATATAATTGTGATTTTTCTTTTTTCTTTTTGTGTAAAATTATAAGATTTTGTAAGGGACCAAGTTTTTCCACACCCATGGTTCCACAGGGTGTAGGAGAACAGTGAAGACTATTACCGACCATTCCTATGGTGAAGGAAAACTTTTCATTTTTTTTCCCCTACTAATTTCTTGCCAAACAGAAACATACTAGGAATTTAAATTTCAAAGAAAAGAAAAGAAGAAATCAAATCGATGTACCGGGGAATTATTATATCTGCATGATTGTTTCCACCAGAGGAGCCCTGGCCATCAATCAGACCAGGACCACTGATGGTGAGTCCATTGATGCCATCGAACCAAATCCATCGACTGGAGTCCATCCCATTCCATGCTGAGGGGCTGTTTGGTGCTTTAATATTACCTTGAATCTGCATTAAAGACAACTTGAAATCAGAACGCAAATCTTAATCCACTATTCTACTTTGTTTAGTACTCAAGCAAAAGTAATCTTATAAGATAAAATGATAGAACTTTTTATTGCATCAACCATGATTCTATATTAACAGAAGCAAATTTTTTGTTCTAAATATAATCTCCGCATACCTTTACATTGATTTTGTTAGCCTTGCAAGGGCCCTTCAAAGTCAAGTGTTCCACCAAAAATGTTTTTCTTTGAGGAATAAAGATGGTAGGAACACCACTTGCAAAATTACATGCGTCACTCCATGCCTTCAAAAATGCCTAGAAAAACACATGTATTAATTAATTCCTGTAATAATAGAATCGGAGAGCAATCTGTGAAAGGCAGTGTGACCCTTACACCAGAGTGGAGCCAATGCGAGGCGCAAAAGAATCAACAGGGGTGGGTTTTCTCCTTTCATGAAGGATTGTGGTTATTTTACCCCTACATGTCTAGTCGTAAAGGTCCCACTACCTTTCGCTCTTCTTTTCCCTAAAAATAGAAAAATAGTGAAATACAAAATGACTGCAACACAGTAAGAGAATAGAAAAGCATATACATTGGCATCATTTCTTCTGCCATCACCCACAGCTCCATAGTCGACAACACTAAAGCTTTTTTGAGCTGCAGTGGCGATTATCCAATAATTAACCATACAGAGGGTAATAAAAACAGCTAATTGACCCTGCAATAACAAAACCCAAATAATTACAAGGAGAAAGTTTCCCATCACCCCTAAAGCACAGTTAACACACTATTGTAGGGTTTTAGTATTTTCTCGAAAATTTCCCTCCCCTCAATCTGATGTGCCACTATGAATAGATTCTCATTCACCGTGGCTTTAGAAAACTTTGTCCCAAGGTATTTATCCTAAATTTATAGCTACATATGAGATGAAGTCAAAACCCAAAACCCTAAAAAGCCAGCTAGTCTCAAAAAGTTTGAGCACTTTATACCATGATAGAACTGTAGAAGAGAAGACCAGGGCACACTCTCCTACAACTACTTTTCCTTTGTGGAGAACGCAATAAGCTTGATCTATATGATGGAAAAAACACCAAGCCTTTTTATATCTAAACTGCAAAGCACTCCTCCTATGCTAACAAACTATCCCTATTTGTGTGATTGATATTAATTGTATTCATATCAGGCATCGTTGAGAATATACTGTACCATGGAAAAAAACTTTTCTCAATTGAGATATGGTTAGGAAGGCTAGCTAAATTTGGATTTTACACAACTGATATCTAATTTTTTATTGATTTTTCTAGAATCATTTTCTTGTTGTCGTCCATTGTAACTTTTACTCATGTTCCTAAAATACCTTTAGGTATGTGTGTCGTATTAAAATATAGAAAGAAAACTTTTTGGATGGAAAAAAACATTATTTTTTAATTGAATAATAAAGAGGGGTGGAAAATAATTATAAAAACTTTTGGTAATCCTAGAGATAATTTCGAAGGGTATTTTAAAATATATAGAAACCTAGGAGGATATTTGTGAATCCAAAGGTAACAGTAAAAAATTTCTATAACGATACATTTAAGATTGTAGATCATACAAAAACAACCAAAGGCAGCGTAAAATAGCTGCTGACTGGTCACCTTGCTCCTTTAAACTTGACTTCCTTACAAAACGAAAAGATATGATGAAATAAATTATTTGGTCATAATTTCTCTCTTATCACACTTATCAGGAAACAAATCTCCTACAGATTCCAACCTAACATTGTTTTATGTTAGCCTGGCCAACAAACTCCTTAAATCTCTCCCACGTCTCTCTTTCCACTTTGATACATCCACCCTTCCTAATCTGGTTCCTAATCTAATTGCTCTATGGGAGGAAAAAAAAACTGTGGACTGTGAGATGAGGAATGCTTGCAAGATCTTTTGCAAAGGATCTAACACATCTTGGCAATGGAGTAGCAAGAACTCTATAAGAGACCAACATCTTAGCCAGTCATATAACGCCATGGCCCCGTTAATCTTAGCACAATATTGTCATTTTTTATCCATAGGCTTTAAGGCTTTAAAATGTGTTGTATTATGTTAAAGAGGCTAGAGGTTATCAACTAGCCCAGTAACCTCCACATAGGCAATGTGGGACTAAAGTTTGCACACATTCATCGATCTCCCAAACACCCTAGTACTTACTGTGTTTTTTGTAGGGATACCTAACTGGTCTTCCAAGCATGTTCGGTATACTTGCTATATTTTTTGGTGCCACATTCATCCCCCTTTGGCATTGTGCCCACACACTATTGGAATCCGCTCTAGTACTATCTGAAATGCTCCGAGGCCCCATTAACCTTGACAAAATATTGTCCTCTTTGGTCTATGGGCCTCAAGGCTTCTCAAATTAACTGTTGGAAGCATTGTTGGTTTGGGGATTTTTCTTTAGAGTAAGCTTCATGCTTGGGATTGGTTTTTCTTTTATAATTTTTCTTCACAGTTTCAGATTACATTTTCCTAATGTTCAATCCCAGTTCTTGTCACATATGCAATGTGGCCATGCAGATTCCTTTACCAACTCTCAGGAGATAAAAGTGTGTGGGCTGCTCCTAAAATAAAATCTTTTCCGATTAAGTCTGCTTTGAATTTATTTCATGATCATAGGCTGAATGTTCCTTGATTTGGTATAGTTTGGAACAAAAGGCTACAACCAAGGCAATCAACCTTTACATGGTAATGGGTGCATGGTGGCCTTCCCACTGATGACATGGTGTGCAAGCGTGTCGTTCCATTAGTTTCAACATGTGTGCTTTGCCACAATAACTATGAAAGCAGCTCCCATATCTTTCTAAATTTCACTCTATTAGTGGAGGTTTAGAACAAGTTCCTTTCTTTTCTTAATCTTCATTGGTATAGATTCAATTCTACTGAAGACCTTTTCTCTTGGTGGAAAAGAAAAGATATGTTGTGACTTAAAGGAGATATAGTAATTGGGAATTATTCTAATTCCTTTTCAATTATAGCTTGAGCGACATAGAAGATGTGAATGTCTATAGATGGGTAGAGTTTATTGTTAAATCAGTTGTGGAAGATCTCAAGGATGCGGCTTTGATGCTACCAGCCCAAATCTCTTTGTTCAATGGCTTTATGGTGTTAAGAGAGTTGAGAATTAAAAGGATTGGGCAACCTCGCCAAAGAATTGTAGAAGGATTTTGGGTCAAGTCACTCCCTTCGTGAACAAAACTTGAGCGAGTTGTTGGCTGGAATATCTGTTTCAGAGATTCAGTGAACATGATTGGAAGTAAAAAAAAATATATATATATTTCAAATAAAACTTGATAAATAAAATATTATTTTTCATATTAGAAAACAACTTTATAAACAATTTACATGTGAAGTACAGATATTCTCTCTTGAAACAATGAGGGTTTCACTCACCACGTTTCAAATCCGATTTACTGCGATGAGAGACGAACCAAGAGGGATAAATGAGGAAGGGAGAAGAAGAGAGAGGATCGAAGAAAGCAGAACAGTAAGAAAGAAGTGGGAGGAGGAAGAAATGATCGAGCAACGAGGGTTTCTTCACTCACCGTAATACGTATATCGTTCTGCTGTTATATTAATAGTATAAATAAATCAACAATTAGGATTTGTTTGTTCAGATCCTACGGTCCAAAATATACCCCTCAAAAGATTCTTAAATGGAATGTCCGACCAGAAAACCCCAACCCATATAGGTATATATATAATTGTGATTTTTCTTTTTTTCTTTTTTGTGTAAAATTATAAGATTTTGTAAGGGACCAAGTTTTTCCACACCCATGGTTCCACAGGGTGTAGGAGAACAGTGAAGACTATTACCGACCATTCCTATGGTGAAGGAAAACTTTTCATTTTTTTTTTTTTCCCCTACTAATTTCTTGCCAAACAGAAACATACTAGGAATTTAAATTTCAAAGAAAAGAAAAGAAGAAATCAAATCGATGTACCGGGGAATTATTATATCTGCATGATTGTTTCCACCAGAGGGAGCCCTGGCCATCAATCAGACCGGGACCACTGATGGTGAGTCCATTGATGCCATCGAACCAAATCCATCGACTGGAGTCCATCCCTTTCCATGCTGAGGGGCTGTTTGGTGCTTTAATATTACCTTGAATCTGCATTAAAGACAACTTGAAATCAGAATGCAAATCTTAATCCACTATTCTACTTTGTTTAGTACTCAAGCAAAAGTAATCTTATAAGATAAAATGATAGAACTTTTGATTGCATCAACCATGATTCTATATTAACAGAGGCAATTTTTTGTTCTAAATATAATCTCCGCATACCTTTACATTGATTTTGTTAGCCTTGCAAGGGCCCTTCAAAGTCAAGTGTTTCACCAAAAATGTTTTTCCTCGAGGAATAAACATGGTAGGAACACCACTTGCAAAATTACATGCGTCACTCCATGCCTTCAAAAATGCCTAGAAAAACACATGTATTAATTAATTCCTGTAATAATAGAATCGGAGAGCAATCCGCGAAAGGTAGTGTGACCCTTACACCAGAGTGGAGCCAATGCGAGGTGCAAAAGAATCAACAGGGGTGGGTTTTCTCCTTTCATGAAGGATTGCGGTTATTTTACCCCTACATGTCTAGGCGTAGAGGTCCCACTACCTTTCGCTCTTCTTTTCCCTAAAAATAGAAAAATAGTGAAATACAAAATGACTGCAACACAGTAAGAGAATAGAAAAGCATATACATTGGCATCATTTCTTCTGCCATCACCCACAGCTCCATAATTGACAACACTAAAGCTTTTTTGAGCTGCAGTGGCGATTATCCAATAATTAACCATACAGAGGGTAATCAAAACAGCTAATTGACCCTGCAATAACAAAACCCAAATAATAATAAGGGACCCAAATAATTACAAGGAGAAAGTTTCCCATCACCCCTAAAGCACAGTTCACACACTATTGTAGGGTTTTAGTATTTTCTCGAAAATTTCCCTCCCCTTAATCTGATGTGCCACTATGAATAGATTCTCATTCACCGTGACTTTAGAAAACTTTGTCCCAAGGTATTTATCCTAAATTTATAGCTACATATGAGATGAAGTCAAAACCCAAAACCCTAAAAAGCCAGCTAGTCTCAAAAAGTTTGAGCACTTTATACCATGATAGAACTGTAGAAGAGAAGACCAGGGCACACTCTCCTACAACTACTTTTCCTTTGTGGAGAACGCAATAAGCTTGATCTATATGATGGAAAAAACACCAAGCCTTTTTATATCTAAACTGCAAAGCACTCCTCCTATGCTAACAAACTATCCCTATTTGTGTGATTGATATTAATTGTATTCATATCAGGCATCGTTGAGAATATACTGTACCATGGAAAAAAAACTTTTCTCAATTGAGATATGGTTAGGAAGGCTAGCTAAATTTGGATTTTACACAACTGATATCTAAATTTTTATTGATTTTTCTAGAATCATTTTCTTGTTGTCGTCCATTGTAACTTTTACTCATGTTCCTAAAATACCTTTAGGTACGTGTGTCGTATTAAAATATAGAAAGAAAACTTTTTGGATAGAAAAAAACATTATTTTTTAATTGAATAATAAAGAGGGGTGGAAAATAATTATAAAAACTTTTGGTAATCCTAGAGATAATTTCGAAGGGTCTTTTAAAATATATAGAAACCTAGGAGGATATTTGTGAATCCAAAGGTAACAGTAAAAAATTTCTATAACGATACATTTAAGATTGTAGATCATACAAAAACAACCAAAGGCAGCGTAAAATAGCTGCTGACTGGTCACCTTGCTCCTTTAAACTTGACTTCCTTACAAAACGAAAAGATATGATGAAATAAATTATTTGGTCATAATTTCTCTCTTATCACACTTATCAGGAAACAAATCTCCTACAGATTCCAACCTAACATTGTTTTATGTTAGCCTGGCCAACAAACCCCTTAAATCTCTCCCACGTCTCTCTTTCCACTTTGATACATCCACCCTTCCTAATCTGGTTCCTAATCTAATTGCTCTATGGGAGGAAAAAAAAACTGTGGACTCTGAGATGAGGAATGCTTGCAAGATCTTTTGCAAAGGATCTAACACATCTTGGCAATGGAGTAGCAAGAACTCTATAAGAGACCAACATCTTAGCCAGTCATGTAACGCCATGGCCCCGTTAATTGTCATTTTTGATCCATAGGCTTTAAGGCTTTAAAATGTGTTGTATTATGTTAAAGAGGCTAGAGGTCATCAACTAGCCCAGTAACCTCCACATAGGCAATGTGGGACTAAAGTTTGCACACATTCATCGATCTCCCAAACACCCTAGTACTTACTGTGTTTTTTGTAGGGACACCTAACTGGTCTTCCAGGCATGTTCGGTATACTTGCTATATTTTTTGGTGCCACATTCATCCCCCTTTGGCATTGTGCCCACACGCTATTGGAATCCGCTCTAGTACTATCTGAAATGCTCCGGGGCCCCATTAACCTTGACAAAATATTGTCCTCTTTGGTCTATGGGCCTCAAGGCTTCTCAAATTAACTGTTGGAAGCATTGTTGGTTTGGGGATTTTTCTTTAGAGTAAGCTTCATGCTTGGGATTGGTTTTTCTTTTATAATTTTTCTTCACAGTTTCAGATTACATTTTCCTAATGTTCAATCCCAGTTCTTGTCACATATGCAATGTGGCCATGCAGATTCCTTTACCAACTCTCAGGAGATAAAAGTGTGTGGGCTGCTCCTAAAATAAAATCTTTTCCGATTAAGTCTGCTTTGAATTTATTTCATGATCATAGGCTGAATGTTCCTTGATTTGGTATAGTTTGGAACAAAAGGCTACAACCAAGGCAATCAACCTTTACATGGTAATGGGTGCATGGTGGCCTTCCCACTGATGACATGGTGTGCAAGCGTGTCGTTCCATTAGTTTCAACATGTGTGCTTTGCCACAATAACTATGAAAGCAGCTCCCATATCTTTCTAAATTTCACTCTATTAGTGGAGGTTTAGAACAAGTTCCTTTCTTTTCTTAATCTTCATTGGTATAGATTCAATTCTACTGAAGACCTTTTCTCTTGGTGGAAAAGAAAAGATATGTTGCGACTTAAAGGAGATATAGTAATTGGGAATTATTCTAATTCCTTATCAATTATAGCTTGAGCGACATAGAAGATGTGAATGTCTATAGATGGGTAGAGTTTATTGTTAAATCAGTTGTGGAAGATCTCCAGGATGCGGCTTTGATGCTACCAGCCCAAATCTCTTTGTTCAATGGCTTTATGGTGTTAAGAGAGTTGAGAATTAAAAGGATTGGGCAACCTCGCCAAAGAATTGTAGAAGGATTTTGGGTCAAGTCACTCCCTTCGTGGACAAAACTTGAGCGAGTTGTTGGTTGGAATATCTGTTTCAGAGATTCAGTGAACATGATTGGAAGTAAAAAAAATATATATATATTTCAAATAAAACTTGATAAATAAAATATTATTTTTCATATTAGAAAACAACTTTATAAACAATTTACATGTGAAGTACAGATATTCTCTCTCCCTGATATTTCCAATTAAGAGCAATAGATCGTAGGGATGTAAGTTTGGCTCAGCCAAACCCAGGTTGATGCCTTCTTGGCCAAATCGACCATGGTTTATATTCTATGTTATAACCCAACTCCCTAAGTATATAAACTCCCTTCCACTAAAAGAAAAAAAAAACACAAATGAAAAAGAAAACCTATCACTTTCATTCTCCCTTCCTAACCTTTTCCTATCCATGATTTCTCCTCCATATATCCCAACCAAGAGCTAGAACAACACTAGCCACCATCGCTTATCTCCTTTTCATTCTGTTACGGCAAGAAATCATCTTAGGTGGTTTCCACGTCCTATACAGAGAAACCCGCACAAGAGAGTGAGCGTCAGACTGATCTAGCGGGGGCCTCTCTGATGCCTTAATCAGATCTCTCTACAAACAGATAATTCCAGTTAGAATAGAAAAATATTGATCCTCTGGAAAAGGGATATACCTAGGTATTTATAGCTGAAGATGGTGGCCATTAAATAAGAGTCCCACCTTGGGAGTTTCCTAATGCTAGTAGGAGTCAGAATATAGCAAGAGCTGTAACAAGAAAGTGAATATGGAGGACTTTTCAGCTATGAGAACTCCACGTATTGCCCATATCCCTGGGGATATTCCAAAATATTCTTCCTTTAATGGAAGATTTGATATTCCTTCGAGAGTCCTTTCCGAGCTGGGATTAGTCTGTATCTTGTAACTCGGATGCTGGACTTGGTAAGTCCTTTTAGGCGTATCTTGGTGAGGAAACCCATTAGAATCTCAGTCCGATTGACCTAAGTCAAGTGGTCTAATTGTCGAGCTACTTACCCCAAGCGACAGGTTGTACGTGTTGCTTACTGTTCCTGGTGAATACCTTGGACCTATCATTCGGTCAAGGAACTAATGTAGTTAGGCTTATTCAGTGGTTGTGATAGCCATGTGGTAGGACATTTGTGTAATGCCCTCCTTCCGCTAATGGTTGTCATCCAGTAATGACCTCGGCGTCACTGAACTTTGCTAGGTCACTTAGGTTACAGCTCGGCAGAACATCTGCGCTACTTCCCTTGTTGGCATTCAGGCCCTCCGCTCGGTATTCGAGGCCATTCTAGTGGTGTTGGTCAGTCAGGTTGTCATGGGCCCCTTGTATACTTTGGGGCAAACATGTGGCCTGGTCAGATTAAATGCATTCATGAGGGTCAGGATCATTGTCTTTCGTACTTGGGTTCAATGCTCACTTGGTTCCAGTGTGATGATCCTAAGGATGGCATATTTTTTCCACACTAGATTGCCCCCCCACTTCTATCGAGCTACTTGTAGACGATGGGAGTATCTGGGTTGCCTCATAGCGAGGGACGTGACTCCCCTCTTATCGTGGTCAAGCGCCAGGCCTGGTAGGAAGGGTAACCACCTTATAGGCTCGGCCTATCATCTTTTGAACCTTCTCCCCCTTTATTAATGCACCACAACCTTTCTGGGAGGCACGATGATGCCGCAGTAGCTTTTTGTAATTGAAAAGATGCTCCTCTTAATATTGAAGAATGGGAAGGTGCCACGTCAGCCTTCTTACCTCTAATCCGGCGCAGGGGGTGAAATCGGTCCTTTTGGTTAGCTTGGTCCACATCTTTTCTCACGAGGCACATTGTATAACTTGTCTCTCTATTAATACTCCTTATGAGTGTTTTGGGAGGACTAATATATTAGACTCCTTCAATGTTGGTCTTCTTCATTCCCATCTTCTTCTTTGCACTCAAGAGTTTCACCCTCCTATTTCCTCCTTCCCTATCGTCAGTGCACTGTAGGTGTACTCTATTTCCTTCTAGGACCATCACTACAGTCGTCATGGTCTCTCATTTTTTAGACTTCACCAATAAACTCTTTTTCAATTTCCTCCTCCTTCATTTCATTTCTAGTTCTGGTCTCTCTTTTTTCTTTGGTCATGAAACTTGGAGGTACATATTGCAATGATCTCTGTCGCCAATAGAGCTATAGTTGTGCGCTCTATCCCTACTTTGTCGGGTGCTGCTTAGAATAGTGACTCTGTCCCTTCCATTCCGATGGCTCTGGTTATCGCTTTAATGACTACTCCCAGCCTGACTGTGCCTGGCGTCCAGAGGGGCATCGGCCTACCTTTATCCCTATGGGCACTGGGCTTGACACCATGAACTTCTTTAGCCATATGAAGGCAGAGGGCTTGGCCAGTATTAGGTCTAAGTTTCACATGCCCACACCATTACTCTATAAGTGCCTGCCCTTAATGAGTTTTCATGTATGCCAGCTAGTGATGAAGTCTGTTTGTTTGAGTAAGCCTTTAGAGGTGGTCTCTGTTTCCATGTACATCCATTGGTGACTAAGATGTTTTAGTATTATGATATCTATCCATCCCAACTCCTTCCGAACAGTTAGTGGAGCTTGATTAGATCTTTCGATTTCATCAACGAGATGGACTGAGCGACGTCCCTCAACTTCTTGTCCTACTTTCACTTGAACTCTCAGGGCAGTCACCGCAGCTGGTATCCATTAAGTCAGCATGGTAAGATCAAGGTCGTGGAGGGGAACCCTTCTTATATTAAGGGATGGAAGAATAGGTCCTTCTTTGCATCTGAAGTTGAAGGTCTATCTATAGACAATGTTTGGGATGAGCTGGATATCACTGCAGTGAAAATTCATCCATCCTTGATGGGTGCTGACGAGCAGACCTACCAGACGTTGAAGGACTCAGGTTGCACTATCGATACCAACTTGTTGGGGGACGAGGACTTCCTCTCCCAGCATAGGTTATCTGTAGGTGATTGCCATTTGAGAATATCTTTCTCTCTCTCTCTCTCTCTCTCTCTCTCTCTCTCTCTCTCTCTCTCTCTCTCTCTCTCTCTCTCTCTCTCTCTGTGTGTGTGTTGACTGTCATCTTATATTGCAGTGTCGCTCAGCTGTAATATGATTCAGGCAGCCTTCGCTTCCCATGAGGCCTCCAATCAAAGTTGGGTGGAGGTCCAGTAAGAGAGAGAGAGAGAGAAAGAGAGAGAACAAAGACCAATCTCCGTCAAGAGAGAAGAGAAGAGGAGAAGGTTAGGGTTGGCAGCTGACTTGGCCACACGGTAAGCACAGAAGTGACGACAGTGGCTGACCCGACCACTATTGTGGAGATAAAGGGGACTACAGTGGCCAACCCATCAGCTCCTCAAGACATGGAGGTGGTGAGTGAGTAGTTTATGGCTCACCCTTCAAACGATGTGATCCTGCCCACTTCATTCGATTCATCTGGATGGGCTTCCTGGCTCGTAGAAGGTTGAGTGATGAGGGGACCCCCATGCTGGGGGTTTTACCCTATATGGAGGTTTGGAGCATGTGGAGGATCTACCTCCATATGCAGCTCCCAGGTGAAGGAGGACTTTACTTCCTTGCGGACCTTCTCACCAAGCAGTTCTTTTCGAGTGCCCAAGTCACATACCCCTAAGGCACACACTTACTGTGGAGGAGATATAGCAAGTGAAGGTTGTAGATGCTATGGGCAACTGCTGGCTATCGATGATGAGAACCAGTTGAGGATCATCTCGCTTGACGATCTCAGTTTTTTGTGAGAACTTCATATAGGCTTTTGGACCCGCACCTGCCGCTTTACTCAGGATCGCCTGCTGCTTGAGGAGATGATGATGGAGGAGCTTGTCCATAAGAGTTGAGCAGTACTCACGTGGGTGAGACTTTACTTGAAGTGACTTGTTTATTATTTATCTTTTTGAATGTTAAAGTATCTCTTGCACTAGTGGCGTCATATGCGTCGAAGAAATACAGCCAAGTAGACAAGCTGACCAAATAGGTGGGTGTGTTGCGGGCCTCTATGCAGCCGAATAGAGATCACTCTCCACCGAGCAGTTGAAAAGATGAAGATTGAAGCCAAGGTGGCTCAAGGTTCCCTCCTGGACGATCGGGAAAGCATGACCGTTCTCGAGGCCAAGGTCACTTTGGCTCTCGAGGCTAACAAATTCAGCTAGGAAAGAGAAGATCACCTCGCAAAATGAACGATCAACAAGGGAGGAATCCAGGGAAGGTGGCCCAACTAGAAAAGGAGCTTAAATCTCTCGAGAAATGATGTCTATAGCTCAAGCCCACGCAGTGGAAAGTTACAAAGCTTCGAAGGACTTTGAGGATTACGTTGAAACTTTCATGTTGATGCCTAGATCTATGGGGTTCGCGATTGTCGGGACTCCATTATTGTCGAGCATCTGACATTCGACTTCAAGTCCTTCAAGCCAGTGCACTGCCAGACCAGGTAGGAGATTGAAGAGGAAGAAGTGGCAACAGAAGCAGCTCAAAAAGCAAAACAGGAGGCAACCAAGGGAGAGGTGGCTCGGAAAGTGGCCCGAGAGGCAACTAGGGGACTAGACAATCAAACCGTAGAGCTACCATGCGGAGACGATGGTTATGGGCCAGGCAAGACTTGGGCGGTCTTTATATATCGAGTTTGTTTGTTTTGAAACAATCACTATCAAGTAGCCTTTTTAGCTTGTCAAATGAACAATTTTTGCTCGATCTCGTATAGCATTGCATTTCCTTTCCTTTTTCTTAACATGTTGATCAGTAGCGATCGGATATTGTATTGCCAACCAAAGGTGGCCAGCCTAGGTTGGGCTTCTATTTTATCGAACAACACAGTTCGGGCTTGTATGCCAACTAGGGGTGGTTTTTGGGGTTTTGCCGATTATTACAGGCCGAGATTATTGGCCAATTCGAGGATTGGGCTTTGGAATTGATGATCAGTGTGGACCAAGATTTGTGTTGCCGACCTGGGGGTTGTCCTTAGGATTGTCATAGAACTAATCTAAAAAAAAAAAAACTAAACTAAACTTTGTAAAAAGTAGACTAAACACATGTCATACTTTGAAAGGGAAACTAGTAATTGGAACTAATAGATTACAGTAACTTAGTGGTCCATTCGGTTGGTCCCTGGCAAGTATATTGCTAGTGTCTCCTGAGGTTCTCCGAATCAGGCCCTTGGGATAACTTCACCCTCCAAAGTCTGCAAGTGGTATGTCCTTAAGCATACGACTTAAGAGACTATATGGACCCCCACAGTTAACGCTCAATTTTCCTGTGTTGTGTTGATCAGAAACTTCTTTCCTTTGAAGGACCAAATCATCGAGTTGAATACCCTTTTCTTCTTCAAGTTGTAACTCCATTCGGTCCTCCTCTTATACACCTCACTTCTCATGGTGGGCACTTCTCTGACTTGATCTAAGAACTCTAGGTTGGCTCGTAGCCCTTTTTATTAGTGTCTTCGTTAAAGTTGAGGGACATATGAGACCCAAAAGACATCAACTGGGCTGAGAGCCTTGTGTCATACGCTTATTTAAACGATGTTTGCCCTGGGGCCATCTGCGCTACTTCCTTGTTGGCATTCAGGCCCTCCGCTCGGTATTCGAGGTCATTCTAGTGGTGTTGGTCAGTTAGGTTGTCATAGGCCCCTTGTATACTTTGGGGCAAACATGTGGCCTGGTCAGATTAAATGCATTCATGAGGGTCAGGATCATTGTCTTTCGTACTTGGGTTCAATGCTCACTTGGTTCCAGTGCGATGATCCTAAGGATGGCATATTTTTTCCATAATAGATTGCCCCCCACTCCTATCGAGCTACTTGTAGACGATGGGAGTATCTGGGTTGCCTCATAGCGAGGGACGTTACTCCCCTCTTATCGTGGTCAAGCGCCAGGCCTGGTAGGAAGGGTAACCACCTTATAGGCTCGGCCTATCATCTTTTGAACCTTCTCCCCCTTTATTAATGCACCACAACCTTTCCGGGAGGCGCGATGATGCCGCAGTAGCTTTTGTAATTGAAAAGATGCTCCTCTTAATATTGAAGAATGGGAAGGTGCCACGTCAGCCTTCTTACCTCTAATCCGGCGCAGGGGTGAAATCGGTCCTTTTGGTTAGCTTGGTCCACATCTTTTCTCACGAGGCACATTGTATAACTTGTCTCTCTATTAATACTCCTTACGAGTGTTTTGGGAGGACTAATATATTAGACTCCTTCAATGTTGGTCTTCTTCATTCCCATCTTCTTCTTTGCACTCAAGAGTTTCACCCTCCTATTTCCTCCTTCCCTATCGTCAGTGCACTGTAGGTGTACTCTATTTCCTTCTAGGACCATCACTACAGTCGTCATGGTCTCTCATTTTTTAGACTTCACCAATAAACTCTTTTTCAATTTCCTCCTCCTTCATTTCATTTCTAGTTCTGGTCTCTCTTTTTTCTTTGGTCATGAAACTTGGAGGTACATATTGCAATGATATCTGTCGCCAATAGAGCTATAGTTGTGTGCTCTATCCCTACTTTGTCGGGCGCTGCTTAGAATAGTGACTGTCCCTTCCATTCCGATGGCTCTGTTTATCGCTTTAATGACTACTCCCAGCCTGACTGTGCCTGGCGTCTAGAGGGGCATCGGCCTACCTTTATCCCTATGGGCACTGGGCTTGACACCATGAACTTCTTTAGCCATATGAAGGCAGAGGGCTTGGCCAGTATTAGGTCTAAGTTTCACATGCCCACACCATTACTCTATAAGTGCCTGCCCTTAATGAGTTTTCATGTATGCCAGCTAGTGATGAAGTCTGTTTGTTTGAGTAAGCCTTTAGAGGTGGTCTCTGTTTCCATGTATATCCATTGGTGACTAAGATGTTTTAGTATTATGATATCTATCCATCCCAACTCCTTCCGAACAGTTAGTGGAGCTTGATTAGATCTTTCGATTTCATCAACGAGATGGACTGAGCGACGTCCCTCAACTTCTTGTCCTACTTTCACTTGAACTCTCAGGGCACTCACCGCAGTTGGTATCCATTAAGTCAGCGTGGTAAGATCAAGGTCGTGGAGGGGAACCCTTCTTATATTAAGGGATGGAAGAATAGGTTCTTCTTTGCATCTGAAGTTGAAGGTCTATCTATAGACAATGTTTGGGATGAGCTGGATATCACTGCAGTGAAAATTCATCCATCCTTGATGGGTGCTGACGAGCAGACCTACCAGACGTTGAAGGACTCAGGTTGCACGATCGATACCAACTTGCTGGGGGACGAGGACTTCCTCTCCCAGCATAGGTTATCTGCAGGTGATTGCCATTTGAGAATATTCTTTTCCCTTCTCTCTCTCTCTCTCTCTCTCTCTCTCTCTCTCTCTCTCTCTCTCTCTCTCTCTCTCTCTCTTCTCTCTCTCTCGTGTGTGTGTTGACTGTCATCTTATATTGCAGTGTCGCTCAGCTGTAATATGATTCAGGCAGCCTTCGCTTCCCATGAGGCCTCCAATCAAAGTTGGGTGGAGGTCCAGTAAGAGAGAGAGAGAGAGAAAGAGAGAGAACAAAATGACCAATCTCCGTCAAGAGAGAAGAGAAAGAGGAGAAGGTTAGGGTTGGCAGCTGACTTGGCCACACGGTAAGCACAGAAGTGACGACAGTGGCTGACCCGACCACTATTGTGGAGATTAGGGGGACTACAGTGGCCGACCCATCAGCTCCTCAAGACATGGAGGTGGTGAGTGAGTAGTTTATGGCTCACCCTTCAAACGATGTGATCCTGCCCACTTCATTCGATTCATCTGGATGGGCTTCCTGGCTTGTAGAAGGTTGAGTGATGAGGGGACCCCCATGCTGGGGGTTTTACCCTATATGGAGGTTTGGAGCATGTGGAGGATCTACCTCCATATGCAGCTCCCAGGTGAAGGAGGACTTTACTTCCTTGCGGACCTTCTCACCAAGCAGTTCTTTTCGAGTGCCCAAGTCACATACCCCTACGGCACACACTTACTGTGGAGGAGATATAGCAAGTGAAGGTTGTAGATGCTATGGGCAACTGCTGGCTATCGATGATGAGAACCAGTTGAGGATCATCTCGCTTGACGATCTCAGTTTTTTGTGAGAACTTCATATAGGCTTTTGGACCCGCACCTGCCGCTTTACTCAGGATCGCCTGCTGCTTGAGGAGATGATGATGGAGGAGCTTGTCCATAAGAGTTGAGCAGTACTCACGTGGGTGAGACTTTACTTGAAGTGACTTGTTTATTATTTATCTTTTTGAATGTTAAAGTATCTCTTGCACTAGTGGCGTCATATGCGTCGAAGAAATACAGCCAAGTAGACAAGCTGACCAAATAGGTGGGTGTGTTGCGGGCCTCTATGCAGCCGAATAGAGAGATCACCTCTCCACCGAGCAGTTGGAAAAGATGAAGATTGAAGCCAAGGTGGCTCAAGGTTCCCTCCTGGACGATCGGGAAAGCATGACCGTTCTCGAGGCCAAGGTCACTTTGGCTCTCGAGGCTAACAAATTCAGCTAGGAAAGAGAAGATCACCTCGCAAAATGAACGATCAACAAGGGAGGAATCCAGGGAAGGTGGCCCAACTAGAAAAGGAGCTTAAAATCTCTCGAGAAATGATGTCTATAGCTCAAGCCCACGCAGTGGAAAGTTACAAAGCTTCGAAGGACTTTGAGGATTACGTTGAAACTTTCATGTTGATGCCTAGATCTATGGGGTTCGCGATTGTCGGGACTCCATTATTGTCGAGCATCTGACATTCGACTTCAAGTCCTTCAAGCCAGTGCACTGCCAGACCAGGTAGGAGATTGAAGAGGAAGAAGTGGCAACAGAAGCAGCTCAAAAAGCAAAACAGGAGGCAACCAAGGGAGAAGTGGCTCGGAAAGTGGCCCAAGAGGCAACTAGGGGACTAGACAATCAAACCGTAGAGCTACCATGCGGAGACGATGGTTATGGGCCAGGCAAGACTTGGGCGGTCTTTATATATCGAGTTTGTTTGTTTTGAAACAATCACTATCAAGTAGCCTTTTTAGCTTGTCAAATGAACAATTTTTGCTCGATCTCGTATAGCATTGCATTTCCTTTCCTTTTTCTTAACATGTTGATCAGTAGCGATCGGATATTGTATTGCCAACCAAAGGTGGCCAGCCTAGGTTGGGCTTCTATTTTATCGAACAACACAGTTCGGGCTTGTATGCCAACTAGGGGTGGTTTTTTGGGGTTTTGCCGATTATTACAGGCCGAGATTATTGGCCAATTCGAGGATTGGGCTTTGGAATTGATGATCAGTGTGGACCAAGATTTGTGTTGCCGACCTGGGGGTTGTCCTTAGGATTGTCATAGAACTAATCTAAAAAAAAAAAAACTAAACTAAACTTTGTAAAAAGTAGACTAAACACATGTCATACTTTGAAAGGGAAACTAGTAATTGGAACTAATAGATTACAGTAACTTAGTGGTCCATTCGGTTGGTCCCTGGCAAGTATATTGCTAGTGTCTCCTGAGGTTCTCCGAATCAGGCCCTTGGGATAACTTCACCCTCCAAAGTCTGCAAGTGGTATGTCCTTAAGCATACGACTTAAGAGACTATATGGACCCCCACAGTTAACGCTCAATTTTCCTGTGTTGTGTTGATCAGAAACTTCTTTCCTTTGAAGGACCAAATCATCGAGTTGAATACCCTTTTCTTCTTCAAGTTGTAACTCCATTCGGTCCTCCTCTTATACACCTCACTTCTCATGGTGGGCACTTCTCTGACTTGATCTAAGAACTCTAGGTTGGCTCGTAGCCCTTTTTTATTAGTGTCTTCGTTAAAGTTGAGGGACATATGAGACCCACAAAGACATCAACTGGGCTGAGAGCCTTTGTGTCATACGCTTATTTAAACGATGTTTCGCCCATTGGGGTCCGAACTGTTGTTCGGTAAGCCCATAGCACACTGATAGCTCGGTGGCCCACTTCTTTTGTTCAAGCTCGACCCTTTTCTTTAGTCCATCTATCATGGTTCAATTAGATACCTTGGCCTGGCCATTCGACTTGAGGTGTCCCATGGATTTGTTAAGAAACTTCGTAAAGTACTCAATGGCTACTATGAGGAACTTCATCTTACCTTGTCTAAGCACAAACTGAACTAGTATGTCGATTCCCCACATCATGAAGGGTATCAGGTTAATGATGGAAGATAATTCAACGGTTGGTCGACGTGTTATTAGGTATGTATCTAGATGGACCAACACTTTTAAACATAGGCCATCGCATCTTTTTGCATGTGGGGTCAATAAAATCCTTGTCTTAGGACTTTGTAGGCTAGGGCTTATCCTCGCAGGTGGCTTCTTCAAATCCCCTTATGCACCTCAGCTAATTCGTACTCAGCTTTGGATGGGCCAAGGCACTTGAGGAGTGTGCTAGGATTTAAAATGTAACTGCAAGCGTACAAATTAGTATAGCTACGAGTCAAACACAAGGAGAGCAGCCACTTTATTTTTGGCTTCTTTTAATAATGCGAAAGTGAACCGATTAATGGTTGTGATCTAATTCTAACTATCATCCTAAACATATGTATCTAAAATAACATTCTAACCATTCGTCATTTAAGAATTTAAATACGCAAGCCACGCAATTAAAATTAAATAAATAAATAAATAAATAAAAATAAACAACCCGTATAATTAAAAAATAATGAAGGAAAAAAATGTTGAAATAAAAATAAAGTAAAAAAAGGGGATAAAGCTAGAGAGAGGCTCACAAGTAGGTTTCTCTACTCAGCCCGAGGGATGCATCATAATATGAGCTTCCCTACTTGATCAGAGAGTCACTCTTACAAGGGTTACTCTGCTTGGCTTTAGAGAAAGGAAGGCAATTAAAATAAAAACAATAAAATGATGGTTCTATGGCTAGGAGAGGCAAAACCAACATATACACTAGCCATGAACCTTGGGGAAAAGGAAAGCAATAGTATAAAGACTGAAATTAAAATCCTAAATTAAAAAAGAAAGGGTAGTCAGAAGAGGGAATGAGAGGAGGGAGAGAAGACTATTGAAGAAGCCTACCTACCTGAATCAATGCTTGAACTTGAAAGCTTGGGTGATTTGAGGTACTGCAAACCTTAAAAAGCAGATCTGGAATGAACCAAATCTGAAATTTTTAGGCCTGGAGAAAACAAATCTTGAAAAAAAAAACTGAACTTGAAAAAGAGATGCTCCATGGCTCATGATTTTGTCACCTAGATCTAAGCCTAGAACTATAACTTAAAAATTATAACTCAATTGCATAAATCATAAATATAAAAGACTGAATAAAAATAAAAGAATGCTTGCATTAATTGAAATAAAAAGATATTACAAAAGTGGTTAAAGCAAAAACAAAGAAGAACTAAAACTAGAGAGAGAGAAAGAGAGAGAGAGAGAGAGAGAGAGAGAGAGAGAGAGAGAGAGAGCAACTAAAAAAAAAACCCTAGAAGAAGAATGAAGTGTCCCTCCTCCTCTTACATGAGTTGTATTTATAGGGAATGGGGAGGTAGGGTAATAAATTTCTCTTTCCTAAAAGGGGAAAACCAACAATTGGTAGGTGAGATCTTTTGAGACCAAAAGTGCTAAGGTGGAGGAGAGAGAAAAGAGAAATAAACTTGGAGAAATTTTCTATAATTTTTTTGGTTATTCTCTTTCCTTTTTTTATTTATTTTTTTCTTCTTTTTCTCCCTCTCTTCTAATATTGCACAACCCTTGTTGGCTGATTTTTCTTTCCCTTGGATGATTTTCCTTCTTGCTTTGTGTGATTTAGACAATCTTCTAATGATGATATAGAGGAGAGAGAAGATTTGGACAAGATTTATTTCTCCCTTTTTTTTCTTTCCTTTTTTTTCTCTTTTTGCGTAAGAAATCCCTCCTACGATTTCCCACGAAAAAAAAAGACAACCAAGAGGTTCGAACTTGAGACCTCCTGATGAGCAAGGGAATTTTGCATACTAGAGCTCACCAACTACACTAGGTAGTTGTTGTTGGAGAGATATGACGTCCGATAATGCCTAAGGCCCTTAAAATACAAAACCTACAAAAAGAGAGTAAAACCCAAGATAGCTTCATTCTAAATATGTAAAAATGCATATTTTACTACTTAGATTTCACACATAAATGTGCTCATCAGAGTGGGCTGGAGATTTTTTTTTGTACTATGCTCCTTCTCTAAGGATGTACTTTACTGCTTGATTTTTTTACTTTTCCCTCTTCAGCACCATCTTCGGGTGGGGAGTTGTCCCTAAAGTACTTTATAATTAGGTCCATCCAAGTTGGCACTTGGGCTGCACAGCATAATTCTCCTGCTACATAGGTCAACTTTTCTAATACTTCAACATATATCATTGGACCTATGCTTTTATACTCTGTCGTTGCTAGTCGGAATAAGGCATCTTCGTATGCATTCTCTGCACTAGGGACTTGTTGGATCTTGAATTTGGTGAATTGGGCGGTTAAGCTCTTCACCACTTTTAGATAGTTGACCATCATTTCTTCTTTTGCCTCAAACTCTCCCTTCACCTGGTTCACGACAAGTTGGGAACTGTTGGAGACTAGCAGTTCTTTTGCTTGTACTACCCAAGCTACTCTAAATTCGGCTATTAATGTTTCATATTCTACTCATTATTAGTGGCGGCGAAGGTGAACCACAACGTATATTGAATTTTGAAACCTTCAGGACTTGTTAGAATAAGATCCGCTTCACTTCCTATGTCTCTGCTTGAGACGTCGATGTACAAGGTCCAGAGTCGTACGACCAGCATGTCTTTGATGTCCTCTTCCTCATCCATTAGGGTACACTCCACTATGAAGTTTGCTAACTCCTGGCCTTTGATCGTCATGCAGGGCAATAATCGATATCACGCTCACTCAATTCAACTGACTAACTAACAAGCCTCCCTAAAAATGCTTGGCTTGTATAGTATTTTTTAATAGGCTGGTCGACAAGTACGAGAACCCAATGAGCCTAGAAATATGGCCTCAATTTACATGCAAGAATGACCAGCAAAAGCCATCTTTTCTGCCTCGGGGTATCTTGTTTCAACATCCACGAGTATATGGCTGACGTAGTAAATTGGTCACTATATTTCATCCTGTTCTTTCACCAAAGCTATGCTAATGGCTATTGGTGAGACTATTAGATAAACATGTAACTTGTCCTCTGGTTCTGAACGGATGAGGAGTGGTGGCAATACAAGGTAAGCCTTCAAGGCTTCAAACGCATCTTGGCATTCGGATGTCCAAAGAAATCCTTCGGCGACTACAAGTTCTTTAGTGTTCTGAAGATAGGCAGGCACTTATCACCATCCCGGGAGATGAACCGATTGAGGGTCATGCTCGGCAGGCCAGCCTTTGAACCTCCCGAACGGTCCTTGGTGGGATCATATCTTGAATTGCTTGGATCTTTCTTATGTTTGCTTATATTCTTCTTTGAAACCATGAACCCCAAGAATTTTCTTGAAGTAACTCGAACGGCACTTCGAGGGTTCAATTTCATCTGATTTTTCGTAACACTTGGAATGCTTCCCTAAATCAATCACATGATGATCGGCTTCTATGCTTTTGACAAGCATGTCATATACTTATACCTCCATATCCTTCCAATCTACTCTAAAACATGGCCTTCACCATCCTCTAATATGTAGCCGAATGTTCTTCACTCCAATAGTATCGCCTTTGTAAGAGTTGCCTCGCTTTGGTTAGGAACGTCATCTTCTCTTCGTCTTCCTCCTTCATCTTGATATGATTATATCCCGAAAAGGCATCTATGAAGGTCAGCATCTCATGGCCCATTGTTGCATCAATCAGTTGGTCGATCCTTGGGAGCGGGTAGTAGTCTTCTGGGTAGGATTTTATTCAGCTCATTGTAATCAATGCAAATTCACCATTTTCCGTTTGACTTTGGGAACATTACAATGTTGGCAAGGCATATGGGGAATTGTACTTCCCTAATCAGGTGTGAGGCTTTCAATTTCTCTACCTCTTCATTGATAATTTTCTATTGCTCGGAAGTGAAGTTTCTACTCTTTAGCTTAACCAGCTTTTGTCCTTGTTCAGCATTGAGGGCATGTTTGGAGATGGCTCTAGGGGTGTCGGACATCTGCTACGTTAACAAGAGAAGACATTCGAGTTCTTTCAAAGGATGTTAAGTATTTCCTAAACTTGTCCTTGGTTCAATCAGGCTCCAAGCTGCATTGTTCAGTCTGGTTCTTCCTCTACTTGCACCAAATCCTCCACAGGTTCCCCTCTTTGCAAGCTAGATCCATCTCAGACGTCTCCAACCTCAATTCCACAAGCTAGGGCCAAAATGACACCCAAAGGTTGCACTTGCAACTTGTTGGATATCGAAACGTACTCCAATGTGACTACCAAAGGAGGCGAAGGCAAGGCTCCCGCCAACAAAATCTCATCGTTAGCTTGCTGACTATTCCCTTGGTCTCCTAGCTCTTCTTGTGCAGTTCAGAGAGGATGTGTGGGAGACCCATCGTGTAGATTCATGACTTTGGATAAATGACTTGAATAGCAACATTCCCACACAGAGAAATGTGCACAAAAGTGAACATCGGGTTGATCTGACGGAGGGCTATCCGATGCCTAAGTCAGATCTCTCTACAAACAGATAATTCCAGTAAGAATAGAAAAAGATTGATCCTCTAGAAAGGGTTTACCTGGGTATTTATAGCTGAATATTGAGGCCATCGAGTGAGAGTCCTGCTTTGGTAGCTTTCTAATGCTAGTAGGATTCTGATTATAACAAGAGTTGTGAAGGGAAAGTGAATATGGTGGACGTCCTAGCTATGGGAACTCCACGTATTAGCCACATCCCCCGAGATATGGCGAGATATTCTTCCTTCTAGGGAAGATTCAATATTTCGTTGAGTGTCCTTTCTGGACTAGGATTAGTCTGTATCTTGTAACTCACATGTTGGACTTGGTAAGTCTTTTTAGGCGTACCTTGGTGAGGAAACCCATTGGAATCTCTAGCCAAGCGACCTAAGTCAAGTGGTCTAATTGGCAAGCCACTTACCCTGAGTGACAGGTGTATGTGCGAATTTCCATTCAGCTGGTGAACACCTTAGACCTACCGTTTGGTCAAGGAACTAATGCAATTGGGCTTATTCAAGGGTTTGATAGCCATGTGGCAGACATTGTGTAATGCCCTCCTTATGCCAGTGCTTGTCATTCAGTAGTGACCTCGGCATTACTAAGCTTTGCCGAGTCACTTAGGTTACAGCTCGGCGGAACATCTGCGCTACTTCCCTTGTTGGCATTTGGCTCACCGCTTGGTACACGAGGACTATCTAGTGGAGTTGGTCCAACTTGTCATCGACCCCTTATCTACTTCAGGTCAAACAGGTGGTTTGGTCAAATCAAAACCATTCGTGAGGGTCTAGATCATTGTTTATCATACTCAGGCTTGCTGCTCGCTTGATTCCCATGAGACGATCAGAAGGATGGCACATTTTTACCATAACACATTCCTTTCCACCATCTGTGGCATACACTGGCACTCAAATCCTGATATGATGAGGTAGTTAGAATATTCGAAACCCCTATTTCTACTCTTGGCTACTAAGAATCTCAGGGTTTCATCTCTTCAAGTTGATCTTTCATCAGTCCAAGTTGGGAGGTGAAATTTTTCCAAGTCTTGAAGAAAATTGGAATTTCCATCTTCTTGCTAATCCGATCTCATCCGAGGTTAGCAGAGGGCTATATTCAAAAGAAGTTTCCACAGAACAACTTGTGATGGCACGAACGCAGGGATTTATTCCACTGATCTACAAAAAGGTTGCAATCCCTTAAGTTTCACTGGGTTTCTTATTTCTTTCTATAGGTCTTCAATTTTTGTTGGTTCTTGTAAAAGGGTTGTTCCATAGTGAAGGGTTAGGAATTGGAATCCTTTTGCTAAAATGTGATTTTATTCTCCCTTTTCTATTTAATTCTTCTCCTTTTCCCCTTTTTACTTGGAAATTCGTATTCTAATGGTGTCATTGAGCCTACTCGGACAGAGTTGATACCAAAACCTGAGTCAACTTGAGCAAGAATTGTACTGACTCAGAGCCAACGTCAAAGGCTCTCTGGCTGATGCCTGATGAGCACATTTATGTGTGAAATCTAGGGTAGTAAAACATGCATTTTACATATTTAGAATGGAGCTACCTTGGGTTTTATTCTCTTTTTGCAGGTTTTGTATTTTCAAGGCCTTAAGGATTATCGGGCGCTATATCTTCAATTTTACACGTAAAGAGGTCCTATTTCTTTCTATGGTTGCGAAGAGGATGAAATTCTGAGCAAGATGGACGTGTTCAATTAAAAGTACACATTCGTTTGGTCACCCCTACAAATGATTATTCTTTTCGGGTCAGAAAAAGAATAATGGATCAGAACTGAACCGAGATGTAGAACCAGCCCGTTTGCAATTGTCCCAGAGGTATAAGGAATACTCCAAATGCCAACAAGGATCGATGGACCACATCCTTAAGTGATTGAAGATTTGTTTTTGGTAACAACAACTACCTAGTGTAGTTGGTGAGCTATGGTGTGCAAAATTCCCTTGCTCACCAAGAGGTCTCAAGTTCAATCTCATGGTTGTTTTTTTAGATAATTTGTTGAAGATTTCGCTTTTCATTCACTTAAAGCACTAAGGGCATGGAGGAGATTTCCACATCAAATTAGAAGCAAGGAAAATCGTGGAAGCAAGAAGAGAAGAAAAAGAAAAAAAAAAAAAGGGAAAGGAAAATCGTGGAAGCAAGAAGAGAAGAAAAGAAAAAAAGGAAAGAGAAAAAAGGGAGAAACAAAGATTGTCCAAATCTTCTCTCCCCCACATCATCATCCACCAAAAGATTGTCCAAATCACATAAAGCAAGAAGGAAGAAAATCGTCCCTAGGAGAGAGAAAAAGAAGAAAAATAAATTAGAAAAAAAAAAAGGAAAGAAAATAAGAAAAAAATTATAGGAAATTTATTTCTCTCTTCTCTCTCCTCCACCTTAGCACTTTTGGACTCAAAAGATCTCACAATCAATTGTGGGTTTCTCTCTTTTAGGAAGGAAAGAGAAATTTGTTACCCTACCTCCCCATTCCCTATAAATACAACTCATGTAAGAGGAGGAGAGACAATTCATTCTTCTTCTAGTTTTTTTAGTTGCTCTCTCTCTCCCTCTCTCACTCTTTGGTTTTAGTTCTTCTCTATTTTTGCTTTAATCACTTTTGTAATAGTTTTTTTTATGTCAATTAATGCAAGCACTATTTTATTCTTATTCAGTCTTTTTATGTTTATGATTTATGCAATTGAGTTGTAATTTTTTAAGTTATAGTTCTAGGCTTAGATCTAGGTGACAAGATCACGAGCCGTGGAGCAATTTTTTTTCAAGTTCAAGCATTGATTCAAGTAAGTAGGCTCCTTCAGAGTCTTCTCCCCTCTCATTCCCTCTTCACTACCATTTCTTTCTTAATTTAGGATTTTTATTTTCAGTCATTACATTATTGCTATCCTTTCCTAAGGTTCATGGCTAGTGTATGTGTTGGCTTTGCCCTCCTAGCCATAGAACCATCAATTTATTGCTTTTATTTTAATTGTCTCCTTTCCCTAAAGCCAAGTAGAGAAACCCTTGTAAGAGTGACTCTCGTCAAGTAGGAAGCTCATATTATGATGCATCCCCCGGCTAAGTAGAGAAACCTACTTGTGAGTCTCTCTCTAGCTTTATTCCCTTTCTTTTACTTTATTTTTTTTTCAGCTTTTATTTTTCCTTTATTATTATTATTTTTTTATTATGGGTTGTTTATTTTCAGTTATTTATTTATTTAATTTTAATTGGTGGCTTTGCCTTTAAATTCTTAGATGACGAATGGTTAGGACGTTATTTTTAGGACGAATTAGAATTAGATCACAACCATTAATCAGTTCACTTTCGCATTATTAAAAGAAATAAAAATAAAGTGGCTGCTCTCCCCGTGTTCGACCAGTAGCTACACCGATCCAGACGCTTGGTTACATTTTAAATCTCAAACAAGTTTTTGGCGCTGTTGGGAGACAGCCCATGTTATTTTTCACTTTCTTTTGGTAATCGGAGTGCTTTGTTTGCTTTGTTTTATATTTTTCCTTTCTTTTATTGAATTCCGAGAAGAACAATTTGCAATAATAGTTGTATCAGGAGGTCGCCATGCCTCACAAGATGATAAAGACAGTTTCACTCAGTAGCAATTACTCAGAATTGACCGAGCAACCCCGATCCTCCCGGGAAGTTCCCAAAAGCAAAAAATCAAAAAATCAAAAAATCAAAAACCAAAAATAAAAAAATCAAAAAAAATCATCAAAAAAAAAAGTTTTGCTATCATTCTTTTGTGCTTGTCTTATTTTAGTTGTGGGTAGTTTTTCTGCATGAGTGTTAAGTGGGTACGTAATAGTAAGAATCGGTTAGAAAGAAGAGATCCAACAAGTAGTGACCCTATACGCTTGCTCTCTTTAAAACCCTTCAATATGGGAGACCAACAAAAAACCCTTCACCTAAATCTCGAAAGATAGGTTCTACCTCGCTAGAACAGCCCAACCTTCCTGCATAGTTCTACCACAAGCCCGGGCAATAATTTTGAACTCAAATCTCAATACATCACTATGTTGCCCCACTTCCATGGGTTGACCTCGAGGATGCATACCTATTTCTAAGGGAATTTGAAGAGGTATGTGTTCTAATTAAGATCCAAATTTTCGATGATGTCTAGCTTAGGTTTATCACTTTGCATTGAAAGACCAAGCTAAGAAGTGGTTGTATGGATTACCCACAAATTCCATAACCTCATGGGAACAGTTCACTTGTCTTCCTTAAGAAGTTTTTCCCAACTCACAAGACCAATAAGCTTAGAAGTGATATCCTTCGTTTAGGCAAAAGCCTAGTGAGTCATTTTCCAAACTTATGGAGAGATTCAAGGATCTACTCCAAGAATGCCCTCACCATGGCCTAGACCTATGGCATTTATGTCAAATAATTTATGAGGGTATCGATTACCCAACTAAACAAATGATAAAGTCTATGTGCCCGAGGATTCACATCCTTTAGATGAAGGAAAGGCATGGGAATTTTTACTTGACTTAGCCGACAAAACCCGTGAGTGGGAATCAACCCAAGAGAGTGAAAGAACTATAGGAGGAAAAGGATATTTTGTGGATGGGATAGTAGCCAAGGAAGCCCATTTGGATAGCCTAATCAAGAGGATTGAGGCTATTGTTCCTAGAGAGCCATCATCACAATTTGGTTAAGATTTGTGCTTGGTGCACCCCTGACATGTCATAGAAGAATGCCCTAACACCTGGGGCACTTCTAATGATAGTGTTAATGCCTTATACCGTAATAATCCATATAGTAACACATACAATCCAGATGGAGAAATCACCCAAATTTCTCTTGGAATCAGGCAACCAAGCAGACCTTCCAATTTCTATAATCAAGGTCAACTCGGACCCCAAAGGCCTCCCTTTTCACAACAATCTTTTTCTCAAAATACTTTTCCTAGGTCAAATGTAGGACCTCAAGCGAGTTTTCCTAGGGCCCTCTTCTATCATCTTATCAAGAACCCCGGTTTACCAACACCGAGAGGCAAGTAGAATAAGTGACTTGGAAAAAATATGGCCCTCCTCATGACAAGCCATCAAAATCTTACAGAGAACTTACCCAAGTTGTCTCAATTATGCGTGAGAGGGAGAAGGAACTTTACCTACCAACCGAGCCTAACCCTAGGCATCATCACTGTTAGTTTACAAGGACCAACTAATGCACCACGAATATAGTACAAGGTCGACTCAACAAGGCCCTCTAACCAATGTAATGTTGTTTATGCCCTTAGGAGTGGTAGAGAGTACCTACAGAGCGTCCTAAATCTTCCCCATCTATTACCCCGTTAACTCTTCTTCGTTGAGGACACAAAAGTGCCTCTTGTTCTAGGTCTGTCTGATGAACCTAAAGATTTTTCTGAAACTAAAGATGATTTGGTTGAGGAAACCAAAAATGATTCTTCTGAACAGGGCAAATCCCTAACAGTCCTTATGTTCATCCTGTCCCATTTCCTAATCGCTTGGTAAACAAAAGAAGACGCTTCCATGGACAAAATTTTAGAAGTCTTCAAAAGGTAGAAGTAAACATCCCTCTTTGGATGTCATATCCCAGATCCCGCCTATGCAAAGGTACTCAAAGATTTGTGTACTCACAAACGATCACTAGTGTGCCCAAAAGGCGTTCTTGGCAGTAACATTAGTTCCATAATTACTCACCTATAGCAGCCAAGTATAAGGATCCAGGGAGCCCTACCATATCTTGTGTCATAGGCAACACCTATATTGAGCATGCCTTACTTGACCTTGGCGCAAGTGTGAATCTTTTACCTTACCATATGTACAAGCAACTAGGATTGGGAGAATTGAAAGCCACGGAACTACTCTTCGTTGGCAGATAGGTCTCTAAGATTCCTAAAGGGATGGTTGAGGATGTCTTACTAAAGGTGGGGAATTTATTTTCCTGTTGATTTCATTGTGTTAGATACTAAGCCCTTCTCAACCAAGGATGAGATCCCAATAATTCTAGGAAGACCATTCTTGGCTACCAGTAATGCATTAATCAATTGCCGGAATGGTTTCTTAAGATTATATTTTGGTAACCAAACTGTTGAGTTTAACATGTTTAGGATTGGCAAGCAACCACATATGGAAGAAGAGATCAATATGCTTGAGGATTTTTTGATTTTTCGATGATTTAGTTACCAACTTTGATATTGATTTTGATTCGAATTCCAAGAGTGTATGGATGAGTTGGATGATGATAGTGAAAATTTCTTTTCAAGTCTTGAGTCTTACACACTTGTGGAGCCCTTAGGGCCCCTTTCCAATTCCATTCCCAAACCTTCCATAGTTGAGCCCCTAAGCTAGATCTTAAGGAGTTGCCATCTAATTTGAGATATGCCTTCCTAGGGCCTCGACTGACTCTTCCCGTAATAATTTCTTCAAATTTGACTTCTAGCCAGGAAAAGGAGTTACTTAAAGTGTTAAAAGATAATAAGGAAGCCCTAGGTTGGACCATGGCTGATATCAAGGGTATAAGCCCTTCTATTGTGCAACATCATATACATCTTATGGAGGATTCCAAACCATCCACGGAACCCCCAAAGAAGAGCTAACCCAGTGATGATGGAAGCTATTAAGAAAGAGATCCTAAAGTGCTTGGATCATGGAATAATTTATCCTATTTCTGACAGCCAATGGGTAAGCCCAGTTCACGTAGTGCCTAAGAAGTCTGATATGACTGTAGTTCCTAATGCCAACAATGAGTTGATCCCTACCCGTGTCTAAACAGGATGGCAAGTGTGCATAGACTACAGGAAGTTAAATGCGGCAACCTGGAAGGACCACTTCCCATTGCCATTCATTGACCAGATGTTAGAGAGGTTAATGGACATGAATACTATTGCTTTTGATGGATATTCCGCTATAACCAAATCCCAATTGCTTTAGAGGACCAACATAAGACCACTTTTACATGCCCATATGGAACATTTGTTACGCGTATGCCCTTTGGGCTTTGCAATGCCCCTCGCCACGCTCCAACGATGCATGATGAGCATTTTTTCCGACATGGTCGAAAAATTCTTAGAAGTATTTATGGATGACTTTTCAATTCATGGAAATTCCTATTCTGAATGTCTTCATCATCTTTCCCTAGTTTTGAAAAGGTGTATATCTAAGAATTTGGTTTTGAATTGGGAGAAATGTCATTTTATGGTTAAATCTGGTATTGTTTTAGGCCATGTAATATCCAAGGAGGGAATTAAGGTAGATAGAGCCAAAGTGGATTTAATTGATAATTTACCACCTCCTCAACTGCTAAGGATGTCCGGTCTTTTCTAGGGCATGCAGCTTCTATAGAAGGTTTATTAAGAACTTTAGTCATTAGCGACCTCTCACCTCATTACTTGTCAAAGATCGACTTTTGAGTTTTCCAAAGAGTGTCTAGAATCCTTCAAGCAACTTAAGAAGGAGTTGACCAATGCACCCATTATTCAACCACCTATTTGGACCGAACCTTTGAACTGTGTGATGCTTGATTTTGCCATAGGAGCAGCTTTTAGGTCAAAGGATTAATAAGTTACCCACCGTCATTTACTATGTTAGTAGGACCTTAAATGATGCATAACTCAATTATACAACCACTGAAAAAGAATTTTAGCTGTTGTGTTTGCATTAGAAAAGTTTGTCTTACTTAGTTGGCTCACATGTGGTGGTGTATCTGATCATTCGCCTCGATACCTAGTTCGAAGAAGGATGCCAAAGCCCATCTCATTAGGTGGGTTTTACTTTTGCAAGAGTTTGATTTAGAAATTAGGGATAAGAAAGGAGTTGAAAACCTAGTTGCGACCATTTATCCCGGCTTCCCAATTCCTTGATCGTTGATTCTCCAACAACGAGAACTTTCCAGATGAACAATTATTTGCAATGTCTAGTGAACCATGGTTTGTCGACATTGTCAACTTCTTAGTTTCGTGTGACTCGGATCACCGGTCCACTCAAGATAAGTATAGGTTTCATTCCCAAGTTAAACACTTTTTCGGATGATCCTTATTTGTTTAAGATATATCCGGATCGATTATCCGACGATGTGTTCCTGATCATGAGCAACATTCTATTCTCTCTTTTTGTCATGATCATGCATGTGGTGGACACTTTGGACCTAAGAAGACTGCCGCAAAGGTTCTCCAATGCGGATTTTATTGGCCCACTCTTTTTAAAGATACTTTTGATTTTTGCAAGGCTTCCTCCCGCCATCTTTTGGCCGATCAATAAAGGAACATGATGCCCCTCAACTCTATTTTGGTAGTTGAGATCTTTGATGTTTGGGGCATTGATTTTATGGGACCATTCCCTAATTCCTTTGGGAATTTGTACATACTTTTGGCCGTTGATTATGTTTCTAAATGGATAGAGGCCATACCTTGTAAAACTAATGACCACAAAGTGGTGGTCCAATTTCTCAAAGAGAATATTTTTTCCCGCTTTGGTGCACCACGTGCAATAATTAGTGATAGGGGTACTCATTTTTGTAATCGACCTTTTGAGGCCTTAATGAAAAAGTATGGGATCACCCATAAGTTATCTACCCCTTATCACCCCCAAACTAGTGGCCAAGTGGAGGTGTCTAATAGGCGATCAAACAAATCTTGAGAAAATCTAATTCCAACCGTAGGATTGGTCCCTTAGGCTCATTGATGCCTTGTGGGCCCATCGACTGCATTCAAGACCGACCTTGGTCAATCTCCCTACCGCTTGGTGTATGGGAAAGCTTGTCACTTGCCGCTTAGTTAGAGCATAAGGCCTTTTGGGCCATTAAGAAGCTTAACTTTGATTTGTCGATGCGGAATTCATCGTAGGCTCCAACTATCTCGAGTTGGAGGAACTTAGGAATGAAGCCTATGAAAGTTCTAGAATTTACAAGGAAAAGACCAAAGCTTTCCATGATAAACACATTCTGCGTAAATCTTTTGCAATTGGTGATAAAGTCTTATTGTACAACTCTCGATTGCATCTTTTCTGGTAAGCTTAGATCCCATGGGATGGCCCATTTATTGTTCATAATGTATATCCCCATGGGCTGTGGAGATTTTGAATCCGAACAGGGTAATTTAGAAGGTTAATGGTCACGTTGAAACCGCTCGAGTTTCCCACTACTAGTAGTGAAGAGGTCATGGATCTCCATGAACCTCTTTACACTGATGACTAATTTTTAATCAGGTATGACCCCCTTGCATTGTCTTTGCTTTTAATTTTTTCCATGCATTGAGGACATTGCATGACTTAAGTGTGGGGGAGGGAAACCAGTTTTTGTTTTTTTTCTTTTACTTTGTTTTGTTTGTTTTTCTTTTTATTTTTGAGCTTGCTAAGGATGAAGTCCTACTTTGGATTTTGGGTAATGATCAGACCATTCGGTTGCTTGATGTATGAAAATAAAAGTTTTGACGAAGGTACCCATTTTGAACGTATAAAACCCTGTTGAGAAGAAAGAAACAAGCATGTGTCTTGAGATGGGACTTTCTTTTGAAAAATAAGAGACCCTGCTTTATGGTGATGGACCATATGTAAGTCCGTGGGTTCCTTGTACTTTTGATTTGGAGTTGAGACCTTCTTTTTAATTTGGCATGGGTTGACAAATGCACAATTTTAAATGAAATGTGAAATGTGGTATAAAGAAGAATAAGAGTTGATTCCCTTGGAACTAGACAGGGCATTGCGCCTCAGGAAGCGTGGTGTCTTGATCGAAATTCCTTGGGAGGAAACTTCTGAAGTAACTCTAGCATCACTACCTTTGTGGGCATATGCAAAAAGCGAAGCTACATAGTAACTTGGGTGTCTGGTGTTTGCTCCACCATGTCATTCAAGCCAAAAGTAGTGGAGTAGAATAGAGTTTATTATTCTAAAAAAAAAAAGAGAGAAAAAAATGTGCAAATGTCATTATTGCTTGGTAACATGTTTGGTCAAAAACATTCCAACGCCTTAGTCATTGGTTCCCTATTTCTTCACAAGTGGTTTTGCCTTAAGATAATGATGTTTTGGAAGAGACGAGGTGAGTTCCAAATTAAGAAATATGCTAGTGCCTGGAATTGATAAAGGGTAATAAAAGTTTAAGTGTGGGGGTCCCTTGTAAGAGAAATTATCTTTGCTCCGGATCGATATGAGCCTTACCTTTAGCCAAAGTTGGGATTTGTTTATTCTGAATTTTGGGTGTATATTCACGCAAAACCCACAAGACACAACTCGTCCACTAGGGGTGACCTAGGGTTTAAAGGCTTGTTGCACATGCTAAGTGCAACCGTGATTCCTCGAAAGTGAGTTAGGTTTTTATTTTATTCTTTTTCTTTTTATTTTGCTCGAGGACTAGCAAAGTCTAAGTGTGGGGA
>CM040964.1:26053864-26188651 GCA_022985045.1 Macadamia tetraphylla | reverse complement strand
CAATGAGTGTTTACAGCCTTAAGGAGAGTGACCAATGGGACAACTCATCCCTATCAATTACTTAGTGTTATGTCCTATGGTCTCTTAACTCACCCAAGGCCCAACCCAACCGTTGGGTTGGGATATCTCAACCTAGACCCAACCCTATCAGGCTCCACCCATCGCAGCCTGGCACTTTTTGATCCTGATTGGGCTAGGTAGGCGGGTTTGGCCGGGTTTGCCCCTAATTGACCATGGTAGCCCTTATACATAGTTATTTGGAGAGAGAGAGAGAGAGAGAGAGAGAGACCATTAATCCATTCATCCTAAAATTTTGAAAACCAAAAAAAAAAAAAAAAAAGAGGAAAAAAGTAAAGATAAATGTGAGTGGTCTCATTATAAAAGGTGTTGATTGTGATTGGAGGCATTTAAAAAAGTATACATTTTATAGGTTAATGCAGTCATATAACATATTTATTTTATATAGTAACATAATATATGTATTATATACATAGGGTTGAATTGGGAGGCTTAATCCTAACCCAGTCCGGCCTTAAATTTTGGGCCTGAAAATTCCAGCCCTAGATCGCCCTATGAGCTGAAACATTTAACTTAGGCTCCGACTAGACTCAGGACGAGTTAGGGTAGGTTCAGGCTGGTCGGGCTTTTTAGGCACCCCTATATGAAATCATCGTGAGGAAAATAAATGTTGCCTAACAATTTCATCCATAAAAAGCTTTGTCTTGTTTATAAGTTGCCATCCCAACTTACAACACTCGGCCTCATTGTGAATATTGAGATCGGGAATCTTAAACCTTCTATCAAGTTTTGGCTTGCAAAGATCATCCCACCCAACCCAAAGAATCTTTTTCTTGATCTGACCAAATCATACACCAGAGGGTAAGGACACGCTGCCCAGGGACACGTGTCGCCTGGTAGGAGTCGAAGACTCTATCACGCTCTATCACGTCGTTTGCATGAGGGGAATATTCCCCACAAGGAGGACAGAGGTATTGGAGCAAGACTGGGAGAGAGAGGAAGGTGGACCCCAGAAGGCAAGAGGAAACCCTAGCCCCGAAGAAGCATATAAGGAGGCCGAGAGGAAGGAAAGAGGTAGCTCAGACCCTCACCATTACTCCCTTACTAAAAGCATGCGACCGACCCTAACTTGGCGTCGGATGACTAACCGGACAAAGCTCCTGGCTCCGTTATGCAGTGCATGCAGGACCAACTCGGGATTTTTGGCGAAACATTTCTCATATTACCTTTTCCCTATAGAAATCTGGCTTCTGCTTAGTTAAATTCTGATAGCAAACGTTTGGTAGATTGAAATGGGTTATAAAATACATTGGGAATGTAAGGGCCTATGCTTTGTCAAGGACTTCTCTTCTTGCTTTGGATATTAATTTCTCCTTTGGAGCTGGTATCTTTTTATCTTTTGGCAAGTTTCCTTTTCTGTTTTCACCTATCTCCTTTATTCGGGATGTCAATTTTTTCTTTTTTGATTGTATCAATCGAGAGATCGGATCAAGTTCTCGTACAAAACAATCTCGTACATTCCTGATTCATGGATTTAGAATTCATGCTCTCTCTCTCTTCATTTAATAGATTTCAAATCCATAGACCAGGGATGTACGAGAACAATCTTATCCGTGAGCTTGATCTGGATTCATCAATCGATACTAATCAGTGCTGACTAGTACTGATATATATCTCCTAAATCTGTGCTTCCATTCATAGGTCATAATTTTTCTTCGTAGATTTTTATTTTTTATAATACAATAAAAGGTAATAATGATTAATGTAACATATATTTCTTAAACTTAGAGCCGCTGTTTGATTGCAACTAGGAGGAATTTTATTTTTTCTATGAATCTATGAAATAGAAAGAAAAAAATCTCCTATTTTTCCTTTTGTCTCATTCCAGATGATGAGAATTTAATCCGAAACTATTTATTGAAATAAAATTGAACTATTGGAACTTAGAAAAATAAACCGGTTAATAAATTATTCAATTTTAATTTTGAAAATCAAAATCTAAAAATACTCAGTTGGGTTCGGTTTTGAGCTGATAAATCATAGGTTCTAAACATATTAAAACTGATAAACCGTTAAACTCACTTGAAACCCTTTAAACATAATAAACCGGTTAAAAACCTTATAGTTCTAAACTATATAAAAAAGGTTACATTATTTTTAAGTTAGCCAATTTGGGTCTAGATGCCTAATTGTGCTTCAACCCCAACATGGGATTTCGTTAGTGGGCTTAAATTTGTTTAAACATAGGTTCCAATTGGGCTGAGAATTATGGGTCAGTTTTTTGCCAAGAGTGAACCCGGTCTTTGGCAGAACCGTTTACGAATCAAACAAAAAACTGAAAATAACCACATAATCAGAACCGATATAAAACCGATTAACTAAAACCAACTACTACTTTCTACCAAAAAAAAAAAAAACCTAACTACTACTAATCAGTTTTGCTTTGAGAATTTAGAATTGATTAAAAATCCGTTCGGCTTTCTATTTCTGTCCATCACATTTTGAGCCAACCCGAAACTGAATTGATTAACATCTTTACTCTTTTCCATTCCCTTCCCCCTCCCCCTCCCCCTCCCAAAAAGGGAAGCTTTTCCTTTGGAGAAGTGCCATTCTTGCTGGTGCATGAAGACCAACAGGAACACATCAGAAGCATTCATTATATATATCATTTTCTATTTCATGGGGGGGGGGGGACATTTTACCCTCCATCGTGTGCTTGGGTGCAAGGGTGATAGCCAACCGCAGTCCAATTTGAAGAAGAATCAGTGAGAACAGATGAGAAAATTTGCTGGAACTGATGATGTAGAGCAGAGTAATGAGATGAAAATGAGTCAGCATGTGCAACATGAAAGGTCCAACAGAGATAGGAGGAAACCTAAGTGGACAAATGACTTTGTCCTCAACAATCTAGAAGCTGCTTAAAAGGGAATACAATTTTTTTTTTGGGTAGAAAACAGAATAAAGTTTGTTGAGGAAGTTTTATGCTGCTGAGGTGTAGTTGGGTTAGATGGAGAGTCAATTGAGGCTTATAAAAAACAGAACACCCACTTGTAAAAGGCAAGCAATTAGTAAACAAATTTATGTTTCCTTGTTCTTCTTTCTTCTTCTTTCTGTCTTCTCACTTTTCCCAATTTCTTAGTGATTTACCCTAGCTATATCATTTTGTTGTTTTATTGCTCTCAATGGCGGAGGTCACTCGCCTTAGCAAGATGGATGAAGCCAGTAAAAATCTTCAAGTTCATACTTCACAACTACAAGAAGCTTCTGAATTTCGCAAGCAAATGGATATTAACTTTTCTGAATTACAGCAGGCAATGCAGTAATTCATTAGGAAGAGCTAATAATGTGTGAAAATCAAATTCATTTGGAAGAGCTAACAATGCTTTGACTGGGGAGATTAAACTATAACCTACATGTTACGACATAAACCTTATGTTAGGAAAAATGAATTATTATATTGCTTATTATTTAATATCTTATTAATACTGATAAGATTAGTTTTATGAGTGTTTGACTCTAAGTAGAAAATCTTTATGACAAAGTTGGGTTTATCTACAACTCTAAACTAATATGGATTTTGGTTAAAGATAGACATGGACTCTAAAAACCAAAGCGATATAGGATTCTAATTCTCTCCTCTTATATATAGTCGTGCTCCTCTCCTTCTCAATAACGACTTAATCAATATACTAGTAATTGAGTAGTAATTAGGGTTTTGTAAAAACCCTAACGATTGAGGAAGAGCCTAGACTCAAAGGGAACACAAAGCTGTACATGTGGGAAGGACTCACTCTGAAAGGGCTAAGATCACGTGGAGGCTCTGTACTTGTGGAGTTTCAGGTAATGATCTACACCCCTCCATTAATGAATGTATGAATGTCTAACCCTACCAGTGGGACGATCCAAATCATTTTCGCACCTTCAGTGATATCAGAGCCTCCCTACTAGTGGGGAGACATTCCATTAACTTTATTAAACATTGTGTATTTGATCCATTAATTTTATTTTCAATTAAAAAAAAACTTTTTTTTCATGTATACGGTTCACGTAATAGTGAACACTGTTGGAACAGTGTGCACTGTTCACGGAACAATGTTCACTGTTCGTAATAGTGAATTGTATCGAATATAAAAAAAAAGGTTTTTACTTAAAACCCAATTATTTATAAAAGATTGTTTTTCTTTTAAAACTTCAGATGGGCCTGGCATGCTAATTTTTCTTTAAAGTTTTCTGTCCATATTAGCTTAAGTGTTGGGTACTGATTTTAGAAACCAGTAGCCCATTTGTGCTAATGAACATATTTGAACATGGGTTTTTGTAAAAACCCTTGTGAGGGATTCAAATTTTTAAAATTTGTTTTAATATTTTAATGATTTTTTTTTTTGTACATGATATGTTTGTTGTAACCTGGCAGTCACTTAGAGGGGGGGTGAATCAGTGAGTCTAATTTCGATTCTCAAAACTTGTCGATGTCCGTCAAGAAAAACTGATATACTGTCCTGTTGTAAAATCGATGCACACTCAACCTCTCATAGGCACTTCCAAGTGTGCACACCCATTCCACATTCCATGCACTTCAATATAAAATGCAAACAATAAGCACCCATAACACAGGATTTTTACGAGGTTCAACAATTTTTCTACATCCCCGAAGTAGTGCCTGTAAAGGTTTCGTACCTACTCAATACACTACTTTTGACTGCACCCACACCTAATTTTCTTAAGTCGAAGCTGAGATGACACTCACAGTGCCGATACAATGTGTAACACCCACTACACGGGAGCACCCACTCTCGATGCTTAGCACCCACTAAGCACCCACTAAGCACTCAATAAAGTATACAGTAAATTTGGACTTATATCAATGCCCTATAGTCAAGCTCTACGGCTCTGCCTAGCATATACATTCACAACTAGTTAGCATGCTTACAGTTCATCCACAACTAACCTAGCATGTATATACTAATCCACAACTAACCCTAATATTCATATATGCATATAATGTAAATCAAAGGTTAGAGAATCTCACAACCGATTGCCTGGGATGACTGAAAACTTGTACTGACAAGTTTGGTGCTCACACCTTCTCTCTCCTTGGCTTCTTGCTCTTCAAAATAATCACATCCTTGCTTTTTTCTCTTCCTCCTTGGCTTTGAGTTAATGTATCATTAACACACCTCAACCACCTCTTTTACCTCCTTTAATGGCCTAAGAACATTTATCATCAAGTATTCATGTTCATTCAAGGACCAACAAAAAGGAGGAAGCTTCTCTTGCCAAAATCGTAGCATTTTTTCACTAAAAACTCATTTTTCTTGCTTCTATAGTGTAGGGATTGAAAAAACTAAGAAGTAACAACTTGGTTCACCCAAATCCGAGTTAAAATGAGAGAGATATGACCATTTGAAGTTGGAGCAATGAGATTTCCTGAAATAGAATCTTCTTAGGGGTGGAGTAGGCTACGCCGACTGCACGTGCAACAGGGGTGAAATTTGACTGTAGATCTCATATAAAAGATTTTATAATCTAAGCCGTCCGATTAAACCAACGGACAATAGATCTAAACCATTAGATTTGAATCTCGATGACATCATCATGATGTATGCGATGACATCATCAGAAGTGTTGTCAACCACGGATTGGCTACATCAGCGTATGTTCTGGATCTATGTCGGCTTAACCCATAAAGGAGAATCATTTAAAGACCATTAGATTTGGATCTATACGATCTACTTGATCCAAATCTAAGGGATTGGAATCTAAGCTTCGGTGATGATTCACATACGACACACACTAGTCAATACAATATGGTGTAGTGTCAGACCATCATATCTAATACACTCCACTAATGAGAAGCATCGGGTAAGCATCTTCAATGCAAGCTCTTGCACGAAACGCTAGATTTGAATCTGACCACGTGGCTCAATCTGAGCCGTGTATTAAGGATCCCTCTGATTCTCTTACATACACATAAGCCTTTGCCTTCATATTTCCAGTGCTAAACACCCCTTATAAACTAAGACCTTCAAAATATCAAAATTATATAAAAGCCCTTCAAATTTCAAAAATAAAATTTGAAAAATCCACCCAACACCGAGAGCATACTGATGAATCTTCGGTTTGGATTTTCGAACCGGCTTTATGGAAACACTTATAACTTTTTCATACGATATTTGATCGAGATGAAACGAAGTGCGTTAGAATCATAACTGAATGCTCTACGACTTTCCAAAAGACTCAATCATCTGAATCAGCCATGTAAAAAGACCAAAATACCCTTAGACTTTTCCAATGATGCATCTTTCTCATACAGAATCGAAACGTGATGAAATCAGAACCGTTGGAAAGATTGGATTTTTTTTTGTATTGTTATATGAAGAATACTTCCTTTAAAAAATTCATCTTCAATGTCGAAACTGCCCTCGATTGCCACAAATGCCGTAACTTTTTCATACGGTATCAGAATGTGACAAAATCAGATGCAATGGACTAGATAAATTATAATATATATTTTTCATGAAGAAATGATCTTTCAAAAATATCATTTTCACTATCGAAAATACCCCTGAGAGTAAATATGTCAATTTTACCAGTTTTGACCTAGAAACCCACACCACATAATAGGGATGTATCAAACCATTCCATGCATACCAAGCAATTCTGTTATCTCATCGGTGACACTAGACACTGCCATGTCATCCTTTTCATACACGTCACCTAAACTAGCCATGTCATTATCGCCACATGGCTGGGTTGCCAATAAGGACAACCATAAAACAATAATGTTGACATGTCATATGATGACATCGGTTTTTACTAAGTGTTAGTAATTCTTTATGTGGTTTTTATTATTGTTATTTTTTCACATTATTGGAATGAAATTGAATGGATCAAATACATAATATATGTAAAAGTTATAATTTTATTAGTGGTTATGAGATTTAAAGCAGACCATGATGATGGATATATGGATAGCATGGCATGCATTTATGTGGTGGATTGTATTTTATTTCTCTCTCCCTCTCTCTCTCTCTCCTCTTTTTTTTTATATAAAAATATGTACTCCCCTTAGGCAACCCAAATGGTGGGTTGGTTTCCCAAGGTTTTTTTATTTTATTTTATTTTATTTTAAAGGAATGTAATAGAATTAGAGATTTTATTTTTATTTGATCATGAAAAAACTGGAGGAGGAGATTGCTTAGAAGAAGCGACGAGAGATGAAAAAGCAAGTTTCCTTTTTGTTTTATTTCAATATAAAAATTATCATGGTTATAATTATTTGCATTGTATTGTCACATAATTAAGCTGAGTGAGAGAAATTAAAGAGGTTATGTTACTCCCACCCATCTTGGAATCAAAGTGACTTGCATGTGATGACAAATTTAATTAGATTTCAGATGCTATCCCATAACCACTAAGGTTTTGTTTTATGATTCCTAGTTACATGTGATGTATGATGATATTAGAAGAGACAACTGTTCCCATTTTCCTAAACTTAAAAGCAAGTGTGATATGAAAAACCCTAACTGGTGGGATTTTCATGGCCTCCCTTAGTTAGTAAATGTAGAGGTCACATTGATCTACTTTTACAGATGCCGATAGGATAATGCTTGAGTAGTTCTCTGAGACCATCTTCATTTATCTCATATGTGATAGGTAGAGAACATGGTTAGTGGGAGGTGTATTGCGATAGTAGACACTAGCCCATGATGCTATGATTCACTCCGAAACAAAGTGTATGCACTTGACTTGAGTGTATGTTAGTCGATAGGAATGGATATGACACTCAAGTAGCAAAAAAGTATTGCAAGTTTTCGAGACGGACAGAATAGTCCACTCAACTAACATGTATATAATAAACTCCGATAGACTAAGTCATGTGCAAAAAGGTTGAGATGTTCCAATCACACTTCATAGATAAAGAAAAGCTTAAGGTGTGAGTAATCGTTGTATTTAGACTTGCCTCTTATTTTCAACGATATTAATCATGCTAAATATTCTTTGCACATCATGTAGATATTTAATATGTCAAGCCAAATCAACTATGCTACCCTCATTAAAGACCATATCCTGATTGGACCAAACTATGTTGACTAGAGGAGGAATATTAAATTGCTCATAACTGTAGAAGGTCTAATTTCTATCATAGAAGATGAAGAACCTTCATTCCTTGATACTATGGAGGGCGAGGAGAAAGCTGCCTATGAGTTATTTCAACAAAATAATTTTAAGGCCAAGCTCCTTGTGTTGTATTCAGTAGACAAAACCATTAAGGATTCTATAAAGGATCTGAGTTTTACAAAAGACATGTTGGAGGAGTTGAAGAAGCTGTATGGAAAACAAAATAGACATGCACATCATCAGCTTGTCACTCTCCTCTACAGTACTAAGATTGCTTCAGGGATTTCATTTATCGACCATGTGATGAAATTATGAAATTTATTCCAAGAACTAAAAGCCCTGGGGACATCCTTTGAGCTGAACTATAAAACTGATATCATACTTTACTCACTACCTCAGGAAATCTACAGATCTTTTATTTGTAATTATAATATGAATAAAATTTTCGTAGAGCTTCCAGAGCTAGGCAATATGTTGGAAGAAGTAGAGGTGGCACATACGCTGCAAAAGCTTGAGGTCTTATCTATTGAACAAAAGACTTTTTCCTCTAAACCGAAAGGTAAGAAGAAGAAGAAGACCAATAAGGGTAAGACCCTTAAGGTGGTTAGTAAGGGAGTAGAGAAGGACAAGAAACCTGAGAAGGGATCTTATTTTTACTGTAAAAAGGACAGACATTGGAAGAGAAATTATCGTGCATACCTAGCGACTCTAAAGAAGAAGCTAGATAAAGGTATATCTGAAACATGTCTTTTATGAGTATAATTTGTCAGAAGAACCATCTAATACGTGATTGATTGACTCTGGTTCGACCACCCATAAGATTTGCAATATATTGCAAGGGTTCAGATGACAAAAAGACTCAACAGGGATGAGGTTCATCTCAAGATGGGAACTGGAGCTGAGGCCACAGCAGAAGCCGTAGAAAAATTTAGTTCGCATTAAAAAAAAAACAGTTTTAATTTTAAAAGATTGTTTTTATGTTCCTTCCTTTAGAAGGATATTGTTTTTGTTTCTAAATTAATCGTTGATGGATATTCATTGCAATTTAGATTGAAACTATCTATTCATTTGAATGGTTCATTTATTACAACTGATTGTTTATAGAATGGTTTGTATTTCTTGAAACCTGTTTTAAATGCAAATGAATTTTTAAATGTAATTTTAAAATGGAAATCAGCTCCAGATAATTCCACTTATCTTTGGCACCTTAGGTTAGGTCGTATTGGAGTAGATAAAATTTACAGGTTGGTCAAGGATGGCCCTTTGGAAAGTCCAAAAGTATAACCTTACCGAACTTGTGAATCCTGTCTACAAGGAAAAATGACCAAGAAACCCTTTTCATCTAAGGGTAAGAGGGCTTAAGACTTATTAGAATTAATACACTCTGATGTATGTGGTCCCATAAATGTTCAAGTGAGGTATGGTTATGAATATTTTGCAGCCTTCACTGATGACTACTCTCGACATGGATATATTTACCTAATGCACCAAAAATCAGAAACATTTAAAAAGTTCAAAGAGTTCCGAGCTGAGGTAGAAAAGCAATTGGGTAAGTGCATCAAGACCCTTCGATCAAATCGAGGAGGAGAGTATTTATCGGATGAGTTCAGGGACTATTTAAAGTAATTTGGGATTCTTTCTCAGTTGGCAGCCCCAGGGACACCTCAACAGAATGGTGTAGTAGAGAGATGAAATTGTACCCTATTAGATATGGTTCGGTCTATGCTCAGTTATTCAGAATTATCTACGTATTTTTGGGGTTTTACCTTGGAGACCGCCATCTATATTTTGAATAGGGTTCCAACAAAATATGTCCCTAAAACATCTTTTGAGTTGTGGTATGGGCAAAAAAGCCTAACTTACAACATATTAGGGTTTGGGGTTGCATTGCACATGTAAGGAAGTAACAAACAGATAATTTGGAATTCAGAACAAATAGATGCTACTTCCTAGGATACCCTAAAACACTATTGGCTATTACTTCTATGACCCTGTTGATCAGAAAATCTTAGTTAGTAAACATGCGACATTCCTTGAAGAGGATCTGGTCACTTGTAGATCAGATCCAGTGGTCATAAAAGAAATGTCTAATGACCAAGAACCTTCTGCACCTGTTATAACTCCAATTGATGTACCCACTAACATGCCCGCTGAAGTGAATCAACCCCAAGAGCCTCAACGGAGTGGGAGGTCTATTAGGCCTCCAACTCGTTTGACACTTCTCAATGAAGATGATCAAAAAGTAGGAAGAGTTCCATATGATTTCTGATACTTCTGAGTCAGACCCATTTTCCTACAAAGAGGTTTTGAAGGATACTGATTCTAGTCAATGGAAGGAAGCCATATGCTCTGAGATTGACTTCTTGCATTCCAACCATGTCTGGACTCTAGAAGATCTACCTCAAGGTGTTAAGCCTATAGGATGTAAATGGATCTTCAAGAGGAAGAGGGGTGTGGATGGGAATGTGGAGCATTTCAATGCAAGACTAGTGGCTAAAGGTTACACTTAAAAGGAAGGGTGGATTATGATGAAACCTTCTCACCAGTGGCGATGATTAAATCCATTAGGATTCTATTATCGATTGCTATGCACTATGACTATTGTTTGAGATTTTAAATATAACCACAAGCGTACGGATCAGTGTAGCTACGGGTCGAACAAAAGGGAGCAACCACTTTATTTTTTTTTCTTTTAATAATACGAAAGTGAACTGATTAATGGTTGTGATCTAATTTTAATTACCGTCCTAAACATATGTATCTAAAATAACGTCCTAACCATTCGTTATCTAAGAATTTAAAGACGCAAGCCACGTAATTAAAATTAAATAAATAAATAACTGAAAATAAACAACCCACGCAATTAAAAAAAAATGCTAAAAAAAAAATAAAGTAAAAGAAAGGGGATAAAGCTTGAGAGAGACTCACAAGTAGGTTTCTCTACTTAGCCCGAGGGATGCATCATAATATGAGCTTCCCTACTTGACCAGAGAGTCACTCTTACAAGGGTTACTCTATTTGGCTTTAGGGAAAGGGAGACAATTAAAATAAAAGCAATAAATTGATGGTTTTATGGTTAGGAGGGGCATAGTCAACACATACACTAGCCATGAACCTTAGGGGAAAGGGATAGCAATAATGTAACGACTAAAATTAAAATCCTAAATTAAGAAAGAAAGGGTAGTCAGAAGAGGGAATGAGAGGGGGGAGAGAAGATTACTGAATGAGCCTACTTACTTGAATCAATGCTTGAACCTGAAAGCTTGGGTGATTTGAGATACTACCAGTACTAAAAACCAGATCTAGAATAAATCAAATCTGAAATTTCTAGTACTCGAGAAAACAAATCTTAAAAAAAACTGAACTTGAAAAAAAAATTACTCCATGGCTCGTGATCTTGTCACCTAGACCTAAGCCTAGAACTATAACTTTAAAAATTACAACTCAATTGCATAAATCATAAACATAAAAGGCTGAATAAGAATAAAAGAGTGCATGCATTAATTGACATAAAAAACTATTACAAAAGTGATTAAAACAAAAATAAAGAAGAACTAAAACTAAAGAGAGTGAGAGAGGGAGAGAGAGAAGAAAACTAAGCATAACTAGAAAATAAATTAAGGGAAATAATAATAAATAGGAGGGGGGAGGAAGGGGCTTTTATAGGGCTTTTGTCTTGCCTCCTTCCTTCTACAAATCTTCTTTAAGAAAAGAAAGAAAATAAAATAAAATTAAATCTTGGTAAAAATCCTCATTCTCTGAGATATTGTGTGAGGAAAGAGAGAATCTGTTTTCAAAATTAACAAATTCTATTTTCCTTCCTTGCAATATTAACTAATATCTTGCAATCTTGATTAAATCAGAAAGGAATCTTTGCATAGCATCTTCAAGATCTTGTGAGGTGGCAAGGAGAGAGAATAATCTTTAGGATTTTGTAGGAGAGAGGATATAGTACCAATAAGTGGGTCCCACCTTTGGACTGGTTCTTGATTCACTTTAAGCACTTTCTCTTGTAGACTTGAAAACTGAAACAAAAACAAGAAAAATAAAAATAGTACTATCCAAAGTGGGGCAAAATATACACTTATATCCCTAAGATTTCACACATTATTGTGCTCATCAAATTCCCCCATACTTGATTTCTGTTCGTCCTCGAGCAAGACAAATAAATAAAAAAACGAAAGAAAAAAAACCTAACTCATTCGTAGGAATCACAGTTGCATTTAGCACGTGTAACAAGCCTTTAAACCCTTAAGTTACCCTAGTGGACGAGTTGTGTCTCATGGGTGTTTGCAGTGAATATACAACAAAAATTCAAATTAACTTGAAAAATTACCATTTAAAGTTTTCAGTAACTACAAAACACACTCCCTCTTTCAATTAGAGCACATCAACCGAAGAACCCCCACACTTGAACTTTACTACTCCATCTAGATTTAGGAACAATCACACATCTCAAATAGGGACGACCATTGTATCTTCTAAAGCACGACCAATCCTAAGGCAAACCACATTGTAAGGTAGGGACCATGAACTAGGGTTTTAGAGCGTTAACCAATCATAAACAACAAGGCATAATGGTATCTTTTTTTTTTAATAGAGAACTTATTTTACTCCACTACATTTGGCTTGAATAACATGGTGGAGTAAACACCAGAAACCCAAGTTACTAAGTAGCTTCGCTTTATGCATATGCCAACAAAGACAGTGATGCTAAGTTCTTTACGGAAGTGTTCCTTCCTAAGAGGTTCGATCAAAACACCCCGCTTCATGAGGTGTAGTATTCTATCTAGCTCCTAGAAATTCTATACTTACTTTCTACTTTTTGACCAATTTTCACTTTCTTTGCATATCCATATCATATATTTTTATACCGTGCCAAGAATATGGTCTCAACTCCTAACCTAAGAATAAGGACACCAACTAACAAATGGTCCTACACCTTAAGACAAGTATCTCTAAATCATTTAAGTGAGGTCTCACTTCAAGACATATATTCATTACCATCCTCCCAATAGGGATTATAGTACCAAGATGGGTCCTAGATCTCAATTTTTTTTATAGGGTGTGTATAAAGCACCGGAAAACTCTTAAAAGTAATATCAACTAAATAGTCAAACCCTCCCCTATACTTAAATTGTGTAATGTACTCAATATAGAAAAAGAAAAAAAAATGACAAGACATTAGAACAAGAAGGAAAAAGGAGAGGAAATTATCAAATGGGATCAAATATCATCATAAAGAGGCTCATAGAGAATCATGACCTCTGAATCATGCATTAAAGGCAACTCAAGGAATGACTTCAAATGGTGCCCATTAACTTTAAAAATTTTCTCAGTGGATGGATTCATAAACTCTACGGCACCATGGGGGAATACTGTTTACACAAGGTAAGGACCTTCCCACAGAGAACGAAGTTTTCCTGGAAAGAGATGAAATCTAGAATTGTACAACAAAACTTTATCACCATGCATAAAAGATTTCTTAATAAGGTGCCTATCATGAAAAGCTTTAGTCTTTTCCTTGAAAATTTTTGCACTATCATAGGCATCATTTCGCAATTCCTCCAACTCAAATAGTTGAAGATCTCTATAAGCTCTTGCGGTAGACAAATCAAAATTAAATTTCTTAATCGCCCAGAAGGCACGGTGTTCTAACTTAACAAGAAGGTGGCAGGCTTTCTCGTATATCAAACGGTGTGGGGATTGACCAAGTATAGTCTTGTAAGCAGTCCTATACGTCCACAATGTATCCAACAGACGGTTAGACCAATCCTTTCGATTTGGGTTAACTGTCTTCTCTAGAATTTACTTGATCTGTCTATTGAACACTTCTACCTGCCCACTAGTTTGGGGGTGGTATGGGGTAGCCAACTTGTGGGTAATCCCATACTTTTTCACTAAGGACTCAAAAGGCTTATTACAAAAGTACTTTTCCATATCACTAGTGATAGCTCTAGGGGTACCAAATCGGGAAAAAATGTTTTTCCTTAAGAATTGAATGACCACCTTATGGTCATTGGTCTTACAAGCATGAGCCTCAATCCATTTGGACACATACTCCACAACCAACAAAATATATTCATATCCACATGACTTAGGGAAATGACCCATAAAATCTATTCCCCAAACATAAAAAACCTCAACTGTCACACCCCGTTCACACAAAACCGGACCGGTGACAGGGTTAACTCCGGTTAACCCAAACCTACGAGATCATCGTCTGATATCAAACCCGACATACACACAACTAGAAAATGTTCAACAATTCAACGGAAGACTTAATTTACCTGTAAATATCCCCATTATACTTGATACCCAAATTGTAATACATAGCTAAGTACATGTGGGCCCGCAGGCATGATATTTACACAAAAAGAATACAATTTACATATCAAGTACACATAAGGGATCATTAAAAAAATAATCAAAGAGTAAAGCTCAGCTCGGTGTCAAAACTGCGGTCCCGCAACACAGCCCTCGCACGAGCAATCCATGTCGTGCTCTAATTCATCAGGGACCCACCAATCCTCTTCAGGGAATTCAATTGTGGGACCCGACCTTTGCTCTTCAGGTTGATGACCTGTAAAATCCCCTAAAAGGGTGCACACGTGGGATGAGCTCACTAGCTCAGTAAGTGAAAAGAAGGACTACACAACAGTCCACACAACAATCACAACCATATGCACTATATGCTATGCAATTCATTTTTAATCACATCCACCTAACAATATTACTAAGTCTTTGGTTTAGTGCTACTACAACCATAATGCAGCGTATACTCACATGCGCAGAACTCCATCCCGCGATACACCCATAGGGTTATCAGAGAAGGCCCACCGTGAGTACTCGAAAAGAAGTAAAGCATGCCGACCACCGGCTCTCAACATAAAGTAAATGATAGAAAATAAAGGTCGACTCGACAATTTAAAAGTAATCGATTGGCCCTCTTGAATATACCATGGGGTTGCCATTTTAATACCACTCGTATGTCTAACCCACGGTGACCCAACAACCGCAACCTCCCCCAAATGGTAACCCCAAACCTCAACCCCTATTGGGAAGGGGGTGCACGGAAGATGATAATCCTACACCCATGCTCCTATGACATAAATGCGATTGCATAGTGCCTCCGTCCTATTTCACGGGCCACCATTGCACTCGTTTCCAAGCCGACTCGACATCTAGTCTATTAATGCATTATGCACAATGATGTCAACATTCATCACATAAGCACATCACCATTTGACATTGAGAAAATAAACACAACACGCAACATATAAATATGAGGATGGCTAAGCTACATAGCATCTGCATGATGACATGGCTAGTCTAGATACAATTAAATGAATGCCAAACAAGCCTTGAAACAAGATCAAACATCCTCTCCCCACTTACTTGTAGTGTACAAAGACTCACGCCCAGTACGGGTGAGATCCGGTGCGAGAAGCGTAAGTTTTGGTGAACCTATCATAAGTGAATGGGTTAGCATTTCGCCAGTTTGGGGTCAAAACTAACAATATTTGATGACAAAATCATGTTTAGAATCCTAAAAGAAGGTTGCACGTCCGTTTTGGGTCCATTCGAAAGTAGAAATCACGTTGGTCTCGGGGTGGCCCACGGTCCCTAACCCACCGATCATTCGGGGTAGGTCAACCCTTGATTGGCCAGGGGCCAGGAGTTTTAAGATGGCACCCGGGTGGCCGTCGATAAAGACCGGTTGGCCCGCCCTCCCCCGGCCGACCATTTGGCCCACCGGTCTTGGTGGAAAAATGTCATTTTCCCCGAAACCTTCCCCAACCTTTGGGGAATCAAATGGGGCTTTTTCAAATCCATTCTCCACACATTCAAAGTCTTATAAGATGGTTCTAACCTAGATCTAGGTCAGATTTAAGGAATGGGAGCCATCTTACCTCCTTTGCTCACGAACTCGTTCAAAAAACCCCAAAATCACTTCAAATCACCAATGCTCCTCCAACCGTGGAAACACTTCTTCAAATCCTTTAAAATCAACACATAAACCATCTATTAAACCTTAGATTCATCATCTCAAGGGGGATTTACACGACCTCAAGAAACACTACCCAAATCAAGGGTTTTACTTGGGTATGGTGAAAGTTTAGGGAATATAGCCTTCGCTCACCTCTAAACGTAGATCTCACGTTGGGGATCACTCTTCCGGTGTCGAAATGGGAAGATCAAGCCTTGGCGCTGCTCAAATCCATTCTTTCTTCCTCTTCCTCCCCCTTTTTTCTTCTCAGTTCTCTTTTCTCCCCCCTTTTCTCTCTCCTCTTTACTCTTTTCACCAACCACCCAATAGCATAAATAAGAAAATGGAAAACTCATAAATGCTATTTATACCTAAAACAACTAAGGAACTACATGGGTGGGTCACTCGAAGTCGGCGGATCGCCCATGACCCACGAGCGAAATTTTCCAACAGATGGGATTTTGATGGAATTCGACTCTCGACACGAATCTCACTCTCGGCATAAGGTGTATTATACGTATGTCCTTTAGGATACGGCTGCATACTTGCTTTATCCATACATGGCCTTATGATATGTGCATGTACGACTTGGACATCTCCTCGGCCTAACTTTCGGACTTATCCGGGCCCGGTGTTTAAAGTTACCCTTGCCATCATGGTCCAAAAGGGAAACCCGCTCCCCCCGATTCGGGTTCTGTATGGTTAAATCGGGTCAACTGTGTCATTAGACCGGATTTAAAAAGTAGGGTATCACATTTACCCCCCATTTCTGAAAATTTCATCCTCAAAAATTTCGTCCTTGAAAAAGTAGGGTATCACATTAGCTTGGATTTCATCCTCTTTCTCCCAAGATGCTTCTTCAAGTGAATGATTAGTCCATCGCACCTTTACGAAGGAAATGGAGCGGTTGCGAAGGGTTTTCACCTTTCGGTCCAAGATTTCAGCTGGCTGCTCTGTATAGGTCATATCCGCTTCTAGGTATTCTAGTTCCACAGGTAATACATGAGATGGATCATGAACGTATCGCTTCAGCATAAATACATGGAATACATTATGAACATTCCCGAGTGAAGGTGGCAAAGCAAGCATGTAGGCTACTGAGTCAACCCGAGCTAAGATCTCATATGGGCCAATGTATCTCGGGCTCAACTTCCCCTTTCTATAAAATCTTTGCAACCCTTTTGTGGGAGAGATCTTGAGAAACACCTTTTCTCCTGGCTAAAATTCAATGTCTTTCCTGCGGTTGTCCCATAGCTCTTTTGTGATTGGTTTCTTTAATCCTTTGAATAACATCGACCTTGTCACAAGTCATCTGTATCATTTGGTCCCAACATTGGTATACCTCATCCCAATCTGGGGGAGTCCACTTCCTACAGATAATGCCTCATACGGGGCCCTCCCAATTGTAGCTTAGTAGCTGTTATAGGCAAACTCCATAAGGGGGATATAATCTTCCCCAAATACCCACATTTTCATTGCACATGCCACACATGTCTTCCAAATCTATATGGTTCTGTTGACCATCCGTCTATGGGTGGAAGCAGTACTCAAATTCAATTGTGATCCCAAGGCATCTTTTGGGAAACTTTTTTAAAATCTGGAAGTGAACCTTGGGTCCCTATCGATACAATGCTCAGACACTCCATGCAAGCCCTATGTTATCCATATAAAGTTGTGCTAATTTGGCCATAGAGACTTGGTCTTGATGGGAATGAAATGGCGTCTTAGTAAACCGATCAATGATTATCCATATCGCATTCATTCCTTAGGTGTGCATGGTAATCGGTGACAAAGTCCATTGTAATCTGTCCCCCTTTCATCAGCGGGAGTGGCTGAAAATACCATAAGGTCGATGCCTCTCGACTTTTACTTTCGCATGCAAGACAAGTTGCCACTCTGGGCTATCGTGATTCTCATGCTTGGGCCCCCGTAATTTTGTTTAAGGTCTTTATACATCTTTGTACTTCACGGTGGAGTGAGTACTCAAACTTTTGCTTCCCTCACTATTTTGTCTTGTATATCCCAAAACATCGGGCACACACAATCGCCTCGAACAAAATTGCCCCATATTTGGCTAAAACAAAAACATGTTCATTGTTTGATCTTGAACCTTAATTCTGATCCGCTGCAATTCGGATCCAAAGGTTGTTTCATTATCACCTCTTGTCTAATAGTCGGATGCACCGAGAGCCGGGTGATACAATCATTTAAGGTTTTCTAGTTGATATTTAAGCTCTAAGGTTGCTCCTTTATATAGGAGGGTTTCATCCATTAAGCGTCGCTTCTTGCACAAGTGGTGGGTGGTTGAATGTGAGAGTGATACAGATCTGTGCCTTTGACTCAATGCATCCCACTAGCCTTGCCGGGGGTGATCTGAATGTCCGGGTCAAAAACTTCATGAGCTCAAGCCATCTCTTCGCCTTATGTTCAAATCTTTCCCGGGGGAAAAAGTACTTAAGGCTTTGTGATCAACGTATATCTCGCTTCTCCCCCTATAAATAATGTCACCAAATCTTTAGGGCAAAGATATTGGCTAACTCCAAGTCATGAGTGGGGTAGTTCTTCTCATATTCTTTTAGTTGTCGGGATATATACTATTACCTTACCGCGTTGCATGAGGACACAACAAACCAACCTTAGAAGCGTCGATGTAGCGTCATTCCACATTGCCTTGAGGAATGGTCAACAAGGGCCGACACCAACCTCTTCTTCAATTCCGGAAACTCTTCTCACATTCCTCTACCCAATCAATTTCACACCCTTTTGGTTAATTTAGTCATTGGTCTTTGAGATTCAGTAAAATTCTCAATGAAGCCCGATAGGGACCCAAAACCAAGAAACTTGAATTTGGTAACATTCTTAGGGCTTTCCCATTCTACTACCGCTTTCACCTTGTCGGATCCACCTCGATTCGGCCTTAGACACTACGTGTCCCAGAATCCAACTTGCTCAAGCCAAAACTCCCTTTCTTGTATTTGACGAACAATTGTTGTTCTCCCCCTCTGTAATACCATCCTCAAGTGTTGAGTGTGCTCCTCTTACGTCTTAGAGTAGATCAAGATGTCATCAATAAAAATAATTACCCATTTATCGAGGACATCATGAAATACTCGATTCATTAAATCCATAAATCTTCGTGCATTGGTTAACCCAAAAGATAACACTAGGAACTCATAGTGACCATACCGAGTCATAAATGTTGTCTTGGGTATATCTTTTCTCTTTATCTTGAGGATAATAGTCGATCTAAGGTCTATCTTTGAAAATACCCTTGCACCCAGGTTGGTCAAACAAATCATTAATGCGTGACAATGGGTCCGATTTTTAATGGTTAGCTTATTCAATTCGATAATCAATGCACATCGAAGCGCCATCCTTCTTCTTGACAAACAATCTTTGGGGGACCCCAAGGTGAAACACTTTGGGGGAATAAACCCTTCTCCACAAATTTTTACAATCGCATGCAACTCCTTGATTCATTGGTGCCATCCGATATGGGGCTTTAGACTTGGGCTGCTCCAAGAACCAAGTCTGGCAAACTCCAACTCTCTATCGGTAAATGCATCGGATCATCACGGAAAGCGTTGGGAAACTCTTTAACCACTTTTACCTCTCCTAGAGGTGTAACCCTTATCAACATCAAGTACCGATGCTAAGTAGCCACGACATCCACTCTCCAACAACTTTCTGCTTTGGGGGGCGGAGGCGAGACCTTTCTCTCCCATTTCATTTTTTCCTCGGTAAACCAATTCTTTTCCTTCATCATCTGTCACCTGATTAATTTTTAGCACACATCATTAGCCCGATGGGCCGATAACCAATCCATGCCCGTATAACGTCAAAAATTTTGCATATTGAACTTAATGAGTTGTGCATCAATTTCTTACCGATTTCCACTGCCTCTTACATCCTTCAATGTGTAACTTTACCGAGGCATACTAACAATCATCCCATGATCTAGGGTCTGGGTGGCATACCAAGTTTCTCTAACTCTCTTAATCGAATGAATGTGTATCTCGAACGAATAAGACATATGGTATGCCCGATATAGATAGGACACCTAGTGTAACAATGCATTTAATTTGTGGTCATCAATAGATAACATAAGGAATTTCTTAAATTTAGAATGTACCCGCTACCACCTCCGTCTTCGGGTTTCTGAGATAGGGCATACATCCTTCCTGGTTGATTCCCAAAAGGGTTGGGCTGTGAAGGGCTAGCAGAGCAAGGTTGGTCGGCCCGGGAGTCCTTGCATATACCCATAGGAATGGCAGTTAAAGCAACGGATCTGTGACGCCAAAATTGGGGCGGGGCCCCTCTGCGCTTGACCCGCTGTAGATGGAGGTCGGGGTGGCCTTGGGCCTGTAGGCACCGTACTAGTGTTTGAGCGAAAAGATGTAGAGCCCGAACCACCAGCTGGTCGAGGAGGGTAGCCAGATGGCCTATAGGACTGTCTATATGTAGGCCCAGAACTATAAGACCACGGTACACCTTGGAGGAGTTGCCCATGTCCGAAAATGGATTTGACTTCTTCCACCACCCTAGTGTGAGGGACTGTTCTCCCTTCTGCTTATCTTCCATGGTCTTGGCCTTACCCCTGACCATATCTGTCAAATCTAAGACCTCAATGCAGACCAATGGGCGCCTTTAGGCCATTCAAAAACTTTGCCTTTTCTTCAAGCCATATGCCTAGGGGGAAAATGGAACAAGCTCTCAAGCCTGTTGATACTCAAGGATAGTCTTACTCCATTGAGTTAAGACCATAAATTCCGTCTCCCTTTTGGTCCCTGGCTACGTGGGTAATGATTGGCCAAGAACAATTCCTTGCTTTCCCGGTGGGTTCCCGGGTGTGCGATCCCAAAAATATGGGCTTGGAGGCTTGCCAAAGTTGGCCTCCTTCTTGAGTTGCAACCCCCACAAATAAGTTTACGTGCGGTGCACTCAATCACCTCAAATATCTTCTCTAGCTCCCGGGTCCTTTGGGCGGCTCGAGGGTCACTCCCACCTTAGAATCGGTGACAAGTTCCTCTTGAATGACTCCACTACCTTTGACGTATTATTCGTCGGTGGGTAATTGGGAGCATAAGCTAGATAGTAAGGGTATGGAGGGGGCACCACATACGGAGGAACGTTGAATGGTGGAATTGGAGGTGTACCTCCCACTTGTGGCCCCGTACCAGACCCTACAGGCGGGTCCTGTGGAGTAAGTATCCGGGGAGGTTGATCTGTTTGTGAAAGGTCTAGTTGTTCTTTTATAGCAGCCATAAATGCTTACTCTTTTGAAAAATTTGTTCTTTTGGGAAAACTTTTTGTATTTGTTGGATTATGGTAGCAACATCCCGGTAATGGGTGGAGGTCCCGGGAAATGTGTATCCGGTGGGTCCCTTGTGCCACACCTTGACCAAAGGTCTCGGAGGTTGTGGAGGTGGGGTTTCCCCCCGGCGAGACCTCGAGATTGATGGTCGATCGACCACATGAGGACCACCCAGGTACCTCGTGCATTGCTACGGATCTAAAAATACCATCGTCCCTGCACTGGAACATATCATACACCACATTGGTTAAACACCTTAGAATTGATATCGACGCATAATTATATGCCAACACACAAGGTATTATAGTGTATGTTAGTTTGCAACTAGCCATAACTTAATTCCGAAAATACAGGGCTATTGATTAAACAAGTAGGACAATGGTCCCACTCGACCATATGGTGCTATCCACACTTTTTTTTCACAAGTATATTATTATAATAATCATAAGAATAACAATAATAATAATATAATAACACCCCCACTTTTTTTTTTTTTTTTTTCAAGTTTTCTCTCAACCGGCGGGCTGCCACCGGTGGGCAGGTTGGCCCGACAGGCTGCCGATGGGCAGGTTGGCCCGCCGATCCGATCCGATCCGAGCGGAAATACAAACAGGGCTTTTAAGCCCCTGTTCCTCATTTGTTCCTCCCATTCCTTCCTCACTCTCTCTCTCTCTCTCTCAGGTGATTTTTGAAAGCTCCTTAACGCTTCCACTCGCGATCTCACTCAACGATCCGGCGATTTTGGGAAGATTCAACTCCTCCACTTACAAGTAAGTCTCTTCCCCATTTCTCCTTGGAACGTGTGCTTGGGAGGTAGAATCCATGTGTAGTCCTAAATCTCGATTCTTTTCTGTGTTTCTTTCCATAGAACCATGATTTTATGAAAATGTGATGTGTTCTTCGTGATTTATTCTAGTTTTAGGATTTACTTCTCAATTTTTGAGAGAAAACCCCAACCGTGCCCTAGTTTTCTCAAATTTGGGGATTTCATTAATCTCTGCTCTTTTCTTCCCAACTAACAACTCAATTGCAATGCCTTATGTTTGATTTGTACTTGACATGTTGTAGAGATCATGGAAAGTCAGGTATGCTTGAAATCCCATTTCTTCCCATGAAAATCCACCTCTTTGTGTTGGGTTTCTTTGATTCTCTTTCCATCCCTTCATACTTGTGGATTCCTTTCACCTCAATATCATAATAGTAGATGTTTTTGCATATTCTAGATTGTAGAATGATGGTATTTCATCCATGAACATGTAAGACCTTGCTTTACTCTATTATGAGACTTTTCATTTTTCTTAGGTTGACCTTGCACATTGAGAATTGGGGTTTTTCTATCATTCCTTACTTACCATGCTTTATATGCCTTCTATCGTATTTCCGTTTTGCCATAATTTCTATCTTGTCACTGGCCATGCATTTCATCCATAGACTTTCTAGTATTCCTCACTTGTCACATTTTGTCGCCTTCTATTTTGCCATGCTTCCTGTTTTATCACTTACCATGCATTCCATCCATAGACTTTCTATCATTCCTCGCTTGTCACATTTTGATTTGCAAGACTTGGGTTTTGGGGCTTCCTCTTATTGCTTACCCATTCTTGCTCCTCTTTTCTTGCCAGGATGTCATCTCGCAAAGGCAAAGAGCCCGCATCCTCTGGCACTCGGCGTAAGACCACCGCTTCCAAACGGAAGAGTGTGGGGACTAGTTCCCTAACCCCTAGCACAAGGCGACCGGACCTGCCCCTATTGATCCTTCCGACTACGACGAGGACCTCTTCCGTTGTTCAGAGGCAGCAACCAACTGGCAGGCCTTCCTGAAGAGGTCTGTGATGATGGAGAAGACTGTGGTAGTTGATGACTTCCACAAGGTTCAACTTCAGGAGAGGTTCACTGCACTGGGTTGGCAGTCTATCCTCCACCTAAACCATCCGTGCTACGAGCAGTTGGTTCGTAGATTCTACTGTAACCTGGAGGTTTCCTACCAGTACGGAGAGTATTGCGATAACTAGTATGGTGAAGGGGGTGGACATTTAGTTGACTGTGGACACCCTGGCTAGCATTTTGGGTATGTCTTCAGCTGGGCACCGTTTCTATAGTCCTCCCAGGAGTAAGCCCATGGGCCCGTTCTTGAGTTCGGAGACACCAGACCACATCTATGAGACCATCTGTGGCACCAGGGAGCGTCCGAATTCCGAGACATCATTTTACCCAGAGGTTCGTGTGTTTGCCAGTTTGGTCCAGTTTAACTTGCTCCCCAGAGGAGGTCACCGGAACCAGGTGGGCTTCATGGTAGCCTTCTTAGCCTTCTGCATTTATAGGGCCTTATAGGGAGGTACCGAGCACTTGTGCTTACCGTACGTCATCCTCAAGACGATGGAGCACCATACCTCACACCCCGAGGACGGAGGGTTTCCATATGGTAGGATCCTCACTAGGATCTTTGAGTTCTTTGGGGTGGACCTGAGTGGTGAGGAGGGGAAGACTCCAGCGGACAAGTTCGACCGAGGAAACCTACTGAGGATGGGTCTCCACACACTCATGGATGTTCCTCAGAGAGCAGGGGCTCAGGGAGGCAGGGACAGGGGGAATGCCTATAGGGAGGATGTTCCCATGGAGGAGGAGTCTAGTGAGGAGGATGAGGACTATGTTCCTCAGGGTGAGGAGGAGCCTCTTGACTTGAGAGGTACTGATCCTGACTTCATGAGAGCTGCAGGCCCACAGTACAGAGCCCCACCACTTGAGAGTGGTACCTTTGATTTTGAGGGCATGATGACTACCATAAGGGCCTTGAAGGAAGGGCAAGATCAGCTGCTAAGGAGACTGGATGAGAGTGCTTCTAGGGAGGAAAACATCCTAGAGAGGCAGGCTACTTTAGAGAATTCCTTTCTCAGATTGGGCCAGGACTTGGATACAACGACCAATGCCATTTCAGCAGATTTTGTCCGACTTCGGAGGGATGTACAGCTGGTGAACTTGAGGTTTGACTACTACGACCGTCGGCTCAACGTTAACTCTAGACCTCAGGTGAACGGAGTAGTAGTATTGAGCGATGACGATGATCGTGAGGACTTCTCGCGATCCACACCGACTTCTCACTGTTTTCATGTTGCTGATCCTTATATATTTCTTTTCTTTTCTCATTCTTTGTACTTTATCTGTAATTGGACTTATTTGTGGGGTGTTATATTTTGTTGATGGTTTGTGGGGAATTTGTATGTTTGATAACTAGTGTAGTTTAGTTGTGGTGTCATTTGTTAGTTATGATCATTAATATATATATATGTTGTTTATCAGGTGTTTGTGTGAAAATTTTTTGAAAATCTCGTTTTGCGCCGTTATGTTGTCGAAATTTCGTTAAACTCGTACTCGATGAGTTATGACATCAATTAATTAATCTTTCATTTTCTCTCATGCATGCCATGAATGCAATAACTAACTACAACCATTATTAATCCTTTCTTTCTTTGGCTTTTAACTCTTTAAAGTTTTTACATTAACCCAATCCCATTTTCTATTATAGATTTTATGGGGTCTACATGGTATGTTGTGAGTGAATAGAGCATCGCGCTCTGATACCACCATTATCACACCCCGTTCACACAGAACCGGACCGGTGACAAGATTAACTCCGGTTAACCCAAACGCCGAGATCATCGATCGATATCCAACCACAACATACACACAACTAAGAAAATGTTCAACAGTTCAACGGAAGACTTAATTTACCTGTAAATATCCCCATTATACTTGATACCCAAATTGTAGTACATAGTTAAGTACATGTGGGCCCGCAGGCATGATATTTACATAAAAAGAATACAATTTACATATCAAGTACACAAAAAGGATCATCAAAAAAATAATCAAAGAGTAAAGCTCAGCTCGGTGTCAAAACTACGGTCCCGTAGCACAGCCCTTGCACGAGCAATCCGTGCCGTGCTCTAATTCCTCGAGGACCCACCAATCCTCTTCAGGGAATTCAATTGTGGGGCATGACCCTTGCTCTTCAGGTTGATGACCTACAAAATCGTCTAAAAGGGGTGCACACGTGGGATGAGCTCACTAGCTCAGTAAGTGAAAAGAAGGACCACACAGCAATCCACACAACAATCACAACCATATGCACTATATGCTATGCAATTCATTTTTAATCACATCCACCTAACAACATTACTAAGTCTTTGGTTTAGTGCTACTACAACCACGATCGGCGTATACTCGAGTCGAGCCATGAACTCCATCCTTGTCGCCCATAGGGTTGTCGGAGAAGGCCCATCGTGAGTATTCGAAAAAGTAAAGCATGCCAACCACCGACTCTCAACATAAAAGTAAATGACAGAAAATAAAGGTGCTGACTCCAGCAATTTAAAAGCAGTACGATTGGCCTTCTTGAATATACCACCGGGGTTGCTGACTGTCCTAATGACCAGCTGGGCGTATGTTTAACCGCCACAGTGACCCGATAACCACGACCACTGCCTCCCCCCAAATGGTAACCCAACATCTCAACCCCTATTGGGAAGGGTTGTAGCACGGGAAGATGATAATCCTACACCGCATGCTCCTATATGACATAGTACGATTGCATAGTACCTCCGCGTCCCATTCCACGGGCCACCATTGCACTCGTTTCTAAGACGACTACGGCATCTAGTCTATTAAGGTATTATGCACAATGATGTCAACATTCATCACATAAGCACATCACCATTTGACATTGAGAAAATAAACACAACACGCATGACATATAAATATGAGGATGGCTAAGCTACATAGCATTTGCATGATGACATGGCTAGTCTAGATACAAATAAATGAATGCCAAACAAGCCTTGAAACAAGGTCAAACGTCCTCTCCCTACTTACTTGTAGTGTACAAAGACTCACGCCCGGTACGGGTGAGATCCGGTGCGAGAAGCGTGAGTTTTGGTGAACCTATCATAAGTGAACGGGGTTAGTATTTTGCCACTTTGGGGTCAAAACTAACAAGATTTGATGACAAAATCATGTTTAGAATCCTAAAAGAAGGTCGCAAGTCCGTTTTGGGTCCGTTCGAACGTAGAAATCACGTTGGGAGTCTCTTGGGTCGGTCGGACAGCCAACCTGTCTTGACCCACCAGTCATGACCGGTGGGTAGGTCGACCCACCGGTCCTGACCCTCCGGTCATGATCGGCGGGCAGGTCGGCCCACCGGTTGGCCCCAAGGGCCTGCTAGGATCGACGGGCAGGTTGGCCAGTCGGTAGGGCCCGCCGATTGGCCCTGCTAAGACCAGCGGGCAGGTTGGCGCACCAGTCGACCCGTCGGTAGGGCTCGTCGGTTGGCCCTGAGGGCCTGCCCTCTCAGGCGGGTGCCCTCAGGCGGGCCATTTGGCCCTCCGGTCTTGGCGAAAAAATGTCATTTTCCCCGAAACCTTTCCCAACCTTTGGAGAATCAAATGGGGCTTTTTCAAACCCATTCTCCACACATTCAAAGTCTCATAAGATGGTTCTAACCTAGATCTAGTTTAGATTTAAGAAATGGAAGCCATCTTACCTCCTTTGCTCACGAACTCGTCCAAAAAACCCCAAAATCACTTCAAATCACCAATGCTCTTCCAACCGTGGAAACACTTCTTCAAATCCTTCAAAATCAACATATAAACCATCTATTAAACCTTAGATTCATCATCTCAAGGGGGATTTACACGACCTTAAGAAACACTACCCAAATCAAGAGTTTTACTTGGGTATGGTGAAAGTTTAGGGAATATAGCCTTCGCTCACCTCTAAACGCAGATCTTGTGTTGGGGATCACTCTTCCGGCGTCGGAATGGGAAAATCAAGCCTTGGCGCCGCTTAAATCCATTCTTTCTTCCTCTTCCTCCCCTTTCTTCTTCTCCGTTCTCTTTTCTCCCTCCTTTTCTCTCTCCTCTTTACTCTTTTCACCAACCACCCGAATGGCATAAATAAGAAAATGGAAAACTCATAAATGTTATTTATACTTTCTAAAACAACTAAGGAACTACATGGGTGGGTCACTCAGGTGGGCGGATCGCCCTGTGACCACCACGAGGAAAATTTGCCAGATGGGATTTTGATGGAATTCGACTCTCGACACGAATCTCACTCTCGGCATAAGGTGTATTATACGTATGTCCTTTAGGATACGGCTGCATACTTGCTTTATCCATACATGGCCTTATGATATGTGCATGTACACAGCTTGGGTACACCCGTCTCCTCTGGCACTAACTCGGACTTATCCGGCCAACTGGTGTTCAAAGTTACCCTTGCCATCATGGTCCATAAGGAACCCGCCTTAATCCTCTCCGGTTCGGGTTCTGCATGGTTAAACCGGGTCAACCGTGTAATTAGATCGGATTTAAAAAGTAGGGTATCACATCAACTATGAGGATTGGGTTGAGAGGCATCATGTTCCTTCTACTGATTTTTCTTAAAGATTGACAAGAAGGACAAGCCTTACAATAAGCAAAGGCGTGTTTGAAGAGACTGGGCCAATAAAATTCACATTGCAATACCTTGGCTGCAGTCTTAGTAGGCCCAAAATGGCCGCCACAAGCCTGATCATGGCAAAAGGAAAGAATTGAATGGTGCTCATCATCAGGGATACATCTCCAGATAATTTGGTCAGGGCATGATTTAAAAAGGTAAGGATCATCCTAAAAGAAATACTTAATCTGTGAGTGAAAACGGTACTTCTCTTGGGAAGACCAATGATCCGGAGTCTTGTTTGTAACTAAAAAATTTACAACATCTGCAAACCAAGGTTCACTAGATGCTGCAAAGAGTTGCTCATCGGGAAAATACTCGTTAACTGGAGTATTAAAAATCAAAGAATTGGGTAACCGGGACAAATGGTCTGCAACCAAATTTTCACTTCCTTTCTTATCCTTAATTTCTAAGTCAAATTCCTGCAAAAGCGAAACCCATCTGATAAGACGTGCTTTGGCATCCTTTTTCTGAATAAGGTATCTGATGGCTGCATGGTTAGTGTAAATAATTACTTGAGAACCTATCAGATATGCACGAAACTTTTTTAATGCAAATACAACAGCTAAATTTTTTTTTTCAGTTGTGGTGTAGTTCAGCTGTGCCTCATTGAGAGTTCTATTGGCATAATAGATAACACGAAGAAGTTTATCAACTCTCTGCCCTAAGACTACCCCTATAGCAAAATCAGATGCATCACACATTAATTCAAAGGGCTCAGTCTATAAAGGAGCTTGAATAATGGGGGTTGTAGTCAATACCTTCTTTAATTGCTCAAAGTACATGAGGCATTTACTAGAAAATTCAAAGGATTGCTTTTTAGCCAAAAGATTGGTGAGAGGTCTAACCATGTGACTGAAGTTCTTGATGAACCGACGATAGAACCCTGCATGACCTAAGAAGGAACGAACGTCCTTAACTGACTTGGGAGGTGGTAAATTAGAAATTAAGTTCACCTTAGCTCTATCGACCTTGATCCCTTCTTTAGAAATGACATGACCCAACACTATGACCTGTGTGACCATGAAATGACATTTCTCCCAATTGAGGATTAAATTAGTAGCTTTGCATCGTTTGAGTACTAAAGAAAGATTATGCAAACAATTAGAAAATGAGGAGCCATTAATAGAAAAATCATCCATAAATACTTCTAAAAAATACTCCACCATATCAGAGAAAATGCTCATCATGCATCTTTGGAACGTGGCAGGGGCATTACAAAGCCCAAAAGGCATACAACAATAAGCAAAGGTTTCATAGGTGCATGTAAAGGTGGTCTTGTATTGGTCATCTAAGGCAATTGGAATCTGGTTATAGCCGGAATAACCATCAAGAAAATAATAATACTCATGTCTGACTAACCGCTCTAACATTTGATCAATGAAAGGCAAAAGAAAGTGGTCTTTCTAAGTTACCGCATTTAACTTCCTGTAGTCAATGCACACACGCCATCCTGTTTGGACACGGGTAGGGATCAACTCATTTTCAGTATTTTGGACTACTGTGACCCTGGAGTTCTTTGGCACCATGTGCACTGGATTTACCCACTCGCTATCAGAAATAGGGTAGATGATACCATGATCCAAGTACTTTAGGATCTCTTTCTTGATAGCTTCTTGCATTACAGGATTAGCCATTCTTTGTGGTTCCCTAGAAGGTTTTGAATCCTCCATGAGGTGAATATGATGTTGAATGATTGAGGGGTAAATTCCTATAATGTCTGCCATAGTCCAACCTAAGGCTTCCTTGTTTTCTTTTAAAACTTTGATCAACTCTTCCTCTTGACTTGAAGTTAAATCTGATGCGATAATAACTGGTAGAGTTTGATCTTCTCCTAAGAAGGCATACCTTAAGTTAGAGGGCAACTCTTTAAAATTATGCTTAGGGAGCTCAAAAATTGAGGGTTTAGGAAGAGAATTTGATAGAGGACCAATGGGCTCCATGGGTGTGTGAAGGCTCCAAATATCAGAGAAGAAATTTTTAGTATCATTCTCTAATTCTTCCATACACTCTTGGAATTCTGAATCAAAGTCAATGTCAAAAGTTTGAACAATATCATCGGAAAAATTCTCAAGCATATTGACATCTTCATCAATATCATCAGAAAAAATTATGGGTTGCTTGCCCAACCTATACATGTTGAACTCCATAGTGTGGTTACCAAAAGATATCTTTAGTAGACCATTCCGACAATTGATTAATGCATTACTGGTAGCCATAAATGGTCTTCCAAGAATGATAGGGATCTTATCCCTAATGGTGAATGGTTTGGTGTCCAAAATAATAAAATTGACTGAAAAAATAAATTCTCCTACCTTAAGTAGGACATCTTCGACCATCCCTTTTGAAATCTTGACAGAACGGTTGGCCAACTAGAGAGTGGTCCCTGTAACTTTTAAATCTCCTAATCTAAGTTGTTGATAAACATGATAAGGTAGAAAGTTCACACTTGCACCAATGTCAAGTAAGGTATGATCAATACGAGTGTTACCAATGACACAAGAGATGGTGGGACACCCGAGATCCTTATACTTGACTGCTATAGGTTGTGTGATCATTGAACTGATATTAGCTGCTAAGAATGCCTTTTTGGGCACACTTATGGTACGCTTGTGAGTGCATAAGTCTTTGAGGACTTTGACATAAGCTGGGATTTGAGTTATGACATCCAAAAGAGGAATGTTTACCTCTATCTTCTTGAAGACTTCTAAAATTTTTTCATTGAAGTTATCTTTTTCTTATTCATCAAACGGTTAGGATAGGGGATAGAAGGAACATAAACACTGTCAAAAGTTCTCTCATTAATAGAATAATTTTTTATGACTTCTACCAAATCATCCTTAATCTCTTGGGTCCATCGTCGACACGGAATGGGAGGCAATGAGTAGCCTTGATAGTTGGAGGGTCAACAGAAAGGTCAGATGGTGAAGAATGAGTGGTACCATTTCGTAGATACTCTCGGCCATTCTGTAGGACATATACCGCATTACACTGGTTGGAGGGCCCTTGGTGTTGTTGACTCTGTACAACATTGAGCTGAGGAGCAGGTAGCCCTTGTGGAGTCAGCACCTGATGTCTAGGATTCGGCTCTGACTGACTAGGTAATTTTTTTTCTCCTTCTCATGCATGATTGTGATAAGTTGGGTGAGTTGCCTCTCCACATTATTGTGGCTTGTCATGAGAAGGGCCATGCTTTTCTCTAGCTTACTGATTCTTGCAGCCTCTCCAGTGGATGTAAACCCCGGGGGTTGTTGATAAGGTGCTTGGAGAGGGGGCCTAGCAAAATTTGACTAAAGACCTAGATAAGGCCGAGGGAAAGAATTAGGTAGTGGTGCAAAATTGGGCCTCTGGGGATTAGGCTGCCCTTGGTTGTGAAAGTTGTATGGACCTCCTTGATTCCCTTGGCTCCATGAAAAATTAGAGTGATTTTTCCACCTTGGATTGTAAGTGTTACTAAACGGGTTGTTCGGGTAAAGAGCATTAACACTTTCACTGCCCCCAGAATTGTTGGGGCATTCTTCCATTACATGTCCAGGGGAGTGACACCAATTGCACATAGAGACCTGATTTTGGACTTGGTGGACTGGGGCCTGTGCTTTAGGGACAAAGGCTTCTATTATCTTAATGAGGCTATCTAAATGGACCTCCTTGGCTACTATCCCATCGACATAGTACCCTTTACCTCCTATAGTTCTCTCACTTTCCTGAGTAGACTCTCATTCTCTTATCTTTTCAGCTAGGTCAACCAAAAAGTTCCAAGCTTCATTTTCGTCTGCAAAAGCTGTGAAGCTTGTAGGACACATAGACTCTAACATCTGCTTGGTATGGTAGTCTATCCCTTCATAAATTATTTGGCAAAGATGCCATTTGTCAATCCCATGATGGGGATACTCTTGGAGAAGGTCTTGGAACCTTTCCATGAGTCTAGAAAATGACTCTTGAGGTTTTTCTTAAGAACGCTACTGTAAACTAATCCCATGTGGTAATGGAATTAGTTGGCAGTCCATATAACCATCTTTTTGCTCCATCCTTGAGCGAAAATGTAATGCATCTAAGTTTAACAGCATCATCACTAAGCTGTTGTATCTTTATGAGGACACAAACCTCCTCAAATTCTTTTAGGAACAAATAAGCATCCTTGGAGGATAGCCCATGGAAATGGGGTAACATAGTGATGAATTGAGTTTTAAGCTCATAATTGTTCCATGTGGTAGCTGGTAATCTAATGCAAGAAGGTTGGGCTGCCCTAACTGGGTAGAATCTATCCTTTAACGTAGGCTTAGGTTGTTTTGTCATTCTTAAAATAGGTACTCTTACTAAACGATTGGTAGAATCACAGGTCCACACACTCATGTAACAGAAAACTATCCACAACTAGAGTAAGACAAACACAAAAGAATGGAAAGAAAAACTCTTTTTTTTTCTTATTTGATCTGTTATTTTTTTCTTTGATTTTTTTTCGGCTTTTTAGGAGCTTATCGGTAGGGATCCGGGGTTGCTCAGGTCAATTCACGAGTCTGCTTTCTTGAAACCTAGGGGTGTCAATGGTGGGCAGTCCGATTTCGATCGAGCTTAATCGGGCTTGAAGACTTTCAAAGGCTACACCGTGTCCGCCCATTTAACTAATCGGGCTTAATTATTGAGGGCATAGTACACTTTATATTCGGTTTGTCAGCCTCAGGCTATAATCGGGCTACCTTAATTAGGCTTTAGTCGGGCGTTAATCGAGCTACGGACATGTTTAATGTTAAACGGGCTTCAATTGATTTTTAAACGGGCCCTCTTTAAAATGTGCTCTTATATTTCGGCCCACTCATGTAAGCCCAAAAAAATGACAATAAATCAATAAATGATACCAAATATAACCATTATTTAAAATGTGAACATGTCTTTACTTTTAAGTTTTTATTCTTTAATTTGGGGGTTAAAATAGGTATTCTACAATTATTAAAGGGTTGGGCTAAGTCGGTGCACAATAGGCCGATCTCGATCTGGCATTATTCGATCGGTCTCGATCGGGCACCCGACAGTCCAAGTTACAAAATCGAGACCGACCATTTATAAACGGGTCGGGCTCAAGCCCGACACGTTTAATAAACGGTCTGGGTCGGTCTGATCTATAAACTATCGGTCTCGATCGATTTAGTCGGGTTGGGCCACGAATTGACACCCCTAGCGAAACCTATCTTTATCATACTGTGAGGCATGACGACCTCCACTGATACAACTATTATTGTAATTTGATCTTCTCAGGAATTCAATAAAAGAAAAGAAAAAACAGAACAAAGCAAATAAAGCACTCCGATTTATCAAAAGAAAGCAAAAAATAACATGGAGCTGTCTCCTCGGTAAAGGTGTCAAAAACTTGTTTGAGATTTTAAATGTAACCATAGCGTCTGAGATCAATGTAGCTCGGTCGAACACAGGGAGAGCAACCACTTTATTTTTTTTTCTTTTAATAATACGAAAGTGAACTGATTAATGGTTGTGATCTAATTCTAATTACCGTTCTAAACATATGTATCTAAAATAACATCCTAACCATCCGTCATCTAAGAATTTAAAGACGCAAACCACGTAATTAAAATTAAATAAATAAATAACTGAAAATAAACAACCCACACAATTAAAAAAAAAAATGCTAAAACAAAAATAAAGTAAAAGAAAGGGGATAAAGCTTGAGAGAGACTCACAAGTAGGTTTCTCTATTTAGCCCGAGGGATGCATCATAATATGAGCTTCCCTACTTGACCAGCGAGTCACTCTTACAAGGGTTACTCTATTTGACTTCAGGGAAATGAAGACAATTAAAATAAAAATAATAAATTGATGGTTCTATGGCTAGGAGGGGTAAAGCCAACAGATACACTAGCCATGAACCTTGGGGGAAAGTGATAGCAATAATGTAATGACTGAAATTAAAATCCTAAATTAAGAAAGAAAGGGTAGTCAGAAGAGAGAATGAGATGGGGGAGAGAAGATTACTGAAGGAGCCTACTTACTTGAATCAATGCTTGAACTTGAAAGCTTAGGTGATTTGAGATACTATCAGTACTAAAAACTAAATCTGGAATAAATCAAAAATGAAATTTCTAGTACTAGAGAAAACAAATCTTAAAAAAAAAAAAAAAAAAAAAAAAACTGAACTTGAGAAAAAAAAATTGCTCCACAGCTCGTGATCTTGTCACCTAGATCTAAGCCTAGAACTATAACTTTAAAAATTACAACTCAATTGCATAAATCATAAACATAAAAGGCTGAATAAGAATAAAAGTGTGCTTGCATTAATTGACATAAACACTATTACAAAAGTGATTAAAGCAAAAATAAAGAAGAACTAAAATTAAAGAGAGTGAGAGAGGGAGAGAGAGAAGAAAACTAAGCATAAACTAGAAAATAAATTAAGGAGAATAATAAGGAAGGGGCTTTTGTCTTGCCTCCTTCCTTCTACAAGTCTTCTTTAAGAAAAGAAAGAAAATAAAATAAAATTAAATCTTGGTAAAAATCCTCATTCTTTGAGATATTGTGTGAGGAAAGAGAGAATCTGTTTTCAAAATTAACAAATTCTATTCCTTCCTTGCAATATTAACCAATATCTTGCAATCTTGATTAAATCAGAAAGGAATCTCTGCATAGCATCTTTAAGATCTTGTGAGGTGGCAAGGAGAGAGAATAATCTTCAAGATTTTATAGGAGAGAGGATGTGGTACCAATGAGTGGGTCCCACCTTTGGACTGATTCTTGATTCACTTTAAGCACTTTCTCTTGTAGACTTCAAAACTGAAAAAAAAATAAGAAAAATAAAAGTAGTACTATCCAAAGTGGGGCAAAAGGTATACTTATATCCCAAAGATTTCACACATTATTGTGCTCATCAACTATGAAATATGGCAGATAGATTTACAGACCGCTTTTCTTAATGGACATTTAGATAAGGTCATATACATGGATCAGCCAGAAGGGTTTGCTTCCCCAGGGGAAGAAAACAAAGTGTGCAGGCTTTTGAGATCTATCTATGGTCTTAAACAAGCTTCTAGAAACTGGAACATACGTTTTGATCAAACCATCAAAAATTTTGGGTTTGAACAAAACATTGATGAGCCATGCATTTACAAGAAGTTCAGTGGGAATTACGTCTGTTTTCTTGTCCTCTATGTGGATGATATCTTACTCATTGAGAATAATGTGGGATTGCTTTCATCTGTTAAGGTGTGGCTATCTAAGACATTCTCAATGAAGGACCTTGGTGAAGCCAGTTACATCCTAGGAATAAAGCTTGTAAGAAATCGCAAGAATAGGATGTTAGGCTTATCACAATCCACTTATATTGACAAAATACTGAACAAATTTAACATGTAGGATTCCAAGAAAGGAAATGTTCCATTCAGGCATGGAATCACTTGTCTGAATCACAATGTCTTCAAACTGTTGAGGATTTTAAGGCAATGAAGAGAACCCCTTACGCTTCTGCTATAGGGAGTCTCATGTATGTAATGTTATGTACTAGACCAGACATTTATCATGCAGCAGGGATTGTGAGCTTATCAATCTAATCCAGGACATGAGCATTGGACTGCTGTCAAAAGCATCCTCAAGTATTTGAGGAGGACCAATGATTATTTCCTAATCTATGATATTGACCAATTGTCAGTTATGGGTTATACAAACTCAGATTTTTAAACTGACAAAGATAAAAGAAAGTCTACATCATGAATGATATTTGTTATGGAGGTAGTGCTGTAATTTAGAAGAGTGTCAAATAGAAGTCAACGGCCGACTCCACTACTGAGGCTGAAGACCTGACAGCTAGTGAAGTAGCTAAGGAAGGGGGTTTGGCTCAAAAAATTCTTGACCGACCTAAGGGTGGTCCCTGAGCTCATCGAGCATCCCATCATGTTGTATTGTGACAATCGGGGAGCCATAGCACAAGCAAAGGAGCCAAGAGCTCATCAGAAAAACAAGCATGTTGAACGAAAATATCACTTAATTCATGAGATTATACAGCTTAGTGATATAGCCATAGCTAAGGTTGACTCTACTCAGAATCTGTCTGATCCCATGACTAAGGGTTTGTTTCCTAGTGTATTTGAGAAACATATTGAGAACATGGGCATTAGGTTTATGGGAAATTGGATCTAATGTACAAACTTGTTTATTTAAATTAAATTGTTTAATTTAATTTTAATTAGCATGATTATTTATTAAGCCCAGTTCATAGGTTTGTTAACCTAAAACTGTTCGCCATTAGAGGCAAGATTAGACACCTTGTCTTCATGGTGGTCACATTGTGTATCTAGAGATGTTGATTTCAGAACACAAATGTGAGCGTATATACTGTGTGTACATTGAACTAGATCACTTGAGATTTTCACATGCAATATATTATCGGTTTATAAGAAAATGAAATTCTCTTAAATAGTTTATGATCAATCATTTGACCTCAGGGGTCCTTATAGATGTTGACACGCACTGCGCGTTTTGGTGTGCCAATGGTTGACGTCTCTTTGACTATATATCGGTACACTGGATTCATAGTGTTGGGTCATATTTAAACGAGATTCTCAACAAAGAATCCAATGTCCTTTTGGGAGAATTTCAAGGAGAGAGAAAGTCTGTATTTGATTGGATAAAATTTGAATCTGGGGGCATTTCAATAAAATGTTTTTAATATTTGAAAATTTAATAAAAATTATTATTTACGTTCAAAAACATTTTGGAAATGTTTTCTTGGTCCAATCAAGTATACAGAATCTCTGAAATGGCTTTTTGGTTCATTGGGGATTTGACAGTGTTTAACGCATACCCTATAATGAACTATGCGATATTGCTTAGTGGGGGATAGATGCATGAATAACTATTTATTTTAGGTAATGATTATTACATTTACTTGGCAGCATATGTATTGGTTAATGATGTATTATGAATACAATATTGTTAAAATATATAGTATGCTAGGTGGAATCCCAATGGGATCCTGCCCCTTTCCTATAAGTTCAACTCATATGTACAACATCATATGGTCATGAATTCTTTTCCGTGATATTTAATTTTCAATCCTCTTATGAAATATGATCTCATAGTAGGATGGAGGAGATTGTTAGAAAAAATAAATTATTATATTGCTCATTATTTAATATCTTATTAATAATGATAAGATTGATTTTATGAGTGTTTGATTCCAAGTAAGAAATCTCTATGACAAAGTTAGGTTTATCTACAATTCTAAACTAATAGGGATTTTGGTTGGAGATAGACATGGACTCTAAAAACCAAAGCGATATAGGATTCTAATTCTCTCCTCTTATATATAGTCGTGCTCCTCTCCCTCTCAATAACGGCTTAATCAATATACTAGTAATTGAGTGGTAATTAAGATTTTGTGAAAACCCTAACGATTGAGGAGAAACTTGGATTCAAAGGGAACGCAAAGCTGTATGTGTGGGAATGACACACTGTGAAAGGGCTAAGATCGCGTGGAGGTTTTGTACTTGTGGAGTTTCAGGTAATGATCTACACCCCTCCATTAATGAATGTATGAATGTTTGACCTACTAGTGGGACGATCCAAATCGTTTTCGCACCTTCACCTTATAAATAGATTCATCTATTTTTTGAGGTAAAAGAAAGAGTATTCAACCTTTGGTGCTACCACTCAAATGTCAAAACTCTTTCAGATCATCTTATAGATCATGCATTTGTTGTCGTTTGGAAGGTTCATTGATTATTAAGAAAAGCATTACTTTTGTATTAACTACTGCAACTTAGGGAAGTGAACTGGGTTTGGATGAGAAGCCCACATATATAATAAATTCAAAAGGAGAGAGAAAGAGAGAGAATGGGATGTGTTTTTTAGGAGAGGCACCATTTCTGGAAGACTCTCTCTGTATTTTCACTTCTTTTGTCTTTAGAATACAGCAAAAAATATATATATATATATATATATATTGTCTTTAACAGGGATGAGGAGTCATAGGGATTCGATTCCTCTCCTTAGCACCTATCGCTCAGGTCTTGTCCATAGTTATCTGGGCAAGCGACATGTGATGAGGCGATGATCCAACAGTTCTTGGCATTTCGTTTTTCGTGCCTTCTAAAACTATTGGATCATCACCTTGTCAAATAGAAAGAGGAAATATGTTCAAAGGCCACGATGTAGTATTACAATCAGAAATTAGTTGTTCAAGTTCCATAGAGTCGTTCCATGCCTCTCTGATTCTCCACCAAACATACCTAGCTAGCTTCAAACCCATAAGAAAACCCCGAGTGCTTGCAGCAATGGTATTTCTTGTTATTATATAATCAGGACTTAGTGCGACACAATGTCCATTAGAAATGATGCAATTTACCAAAACAGAAATATTGGTCCTAGTATACGTGGTCCCCACACAGATTAAGATCGGTGGGTTCACAAGGGGGAAAACTGGGGAAAGGGAAAGAGTTCTGTGAGAAGGATTCACCTGGTTCATGAATTTTAAGAGTACAGGCTGTAATCGGTACATGGGTCTTTCATTTTTGGATTTTGTTGGGCTTGAAGTAGGAGTGTCAATTTCAGGCCCGACCTGGTAAGCCTGATTGAGCCCGTCCATTTAAAGCCCGATGAAACTTGGCCCGATTAATAAATATTTTGTGCTCAATCCTGGCCTTTTTAATTATAATTGGTCGTTTTAGTCTGGAGGTAAGCTCGACGGTTGCCCAAATAGCCTCACCATATACAAGCACGACTTAGCCTGACCTACTATTAGCTACATATTGGTATATATATATATATATATATATATTTATCAATTATTGAATGTAATTAACCGTAAATCGTTTCATAAATAATTGATGTTTTAATAAATATATTAAGTTTTCTAAAGTCCAAGATAATTAAAGTTTATTTAAGGTTTTAATGGTGCATTAGTCCATTTGTCAGACTCGATTAGCTCGAAACCAGACTAAGTCCACCAGATTAAATAAACGAGTGGTCACATGTGCATATTGGTTCATTTTAGGTTGATTGTAATAGAAAAAAGGGATATAAGCGCTCCTGGTCGTGCTGCTTTTGTGCCAGTACAAGGACCAATGAGGAGGTGCACATGGCATTAAAGGGGGATGGGTTTTTCAAGTTTCACAAGGGTAGGGGTGTCATTTTGCTTTATTCTTTATCTGGGTGCAAGGGCAGTGCGATCAAGGAAAACTTTCCCTTAGCATTTAAAACCATACACCCTAACCCATAGATTTTGCCCTAGATGAGATAATTGAGTCAGAGTAAACAAAAAGAGGCCTCCAATGAATCATCAAAGATAGGGATAATAGCCTGCGTGGAGCTTTGAGTAGAAAATGAATCAGGTATCAAGGAAATGGCTTCCTCAACATTTTGATTGACCAACAACACCCATGAACTGAAGAGAAGCACAAAACTCTGAAAATCTCGCATTTCTCATCTTCTAAATCTTCCAATCTATAATTGCATGAGAGTTGAAAATGCCTTGTTCAGTTTGTTGCTTCTTCTTTGTCATACCTCAAATTTTTTCCCATTTGAGGATCCATTCATATATAGGTAAAGAGGGACACAAGAAGCTAACCAGGCTTACTCTGTAAGGGGGCAATCAAAGATTGCATGCTCCATAGTCTCAGCTTCTTGTTCACATCTTGGGCATAAGACAGATGTCACAATGAAAGATAGTGTTCACCTCACAAGGCGAGAAGAACCTTCTTGTTGGGATTTTAAATGGTTTTAAATTTATGAATTAAAATATTAATTTTTTTTTATAGGGTTATGTCTTTTCTAATAGGCACCTAAATGACTAATATGTGTGATTATTGGAAGATATGTTTCAATGATGGACAAACATGTACAGTGGAGAAAAGACATGGTGTTTGGGCATGTCTCATGGAGATAATACTCTGTGGTGTCTTTTCCTTGTATATATAGAGAGAAGGTTTAACCCATTTCTGTAACAATTGTGAGAAAATCTCAAATTCTATTCTCTTGATCTTGGCTTTTAGTATTCATAGTTTTGTTAGGTTCAATTGAGCGTAACTCTTGATGTCCCTAAGTGGCTCAAACTAAGTGCAACACTATTGATATAGCCTTAAGAACATGCTGTTTTATTTTGGAGGCTGATTCACAAGAAACCGATTTACATCACAATGAGTGTTTACAGCCTTAAGGAGAGTGACTAGTGGCACAAATCATCCTTATCAATTACTTAAGTGTTATGTCCTATGGTCTCTTAACTCACCCAAGGCCCAACCCAACCTTAGGTTGGGTTGGGATATCTCAACCCGGGACCAGCCCTATCAGGCTCAACCCATCCTAACTCGGCCCTTTTTTATCCTGATTGGGCTAGGCCAGGCCGGGTTTGCCCCTAATTGACCATGGTAGCCCCTATATATAGTTATTTGGATGAGAGAGAGACCATTAATCTATTCATTCTAAACTTTGAAAACCAAAAATGTATCTATATATATATAAAAAAAAAAAAAAAAAAAAAAAAGAGGAAAAAGTAAAGATAAACATAAGTGGTGTCATTATAAAAGGTGTTGATAGTGAATGGAGGCATTTAAAAAAGTATACATTTTATAGGTTAATGCGGTCATATAATATATTTATTTTATATAGTAATATAATATATATATATATATATATATAGGGTCAAATTGGGCCAAATTGGGAGGCTCAACCCAAACACAGCCCGGCCTTAAATTGGGCCTGAAAATTCCAGCCCTAGCTCGCTCTATGAACTGAAACACTTAGCTTGGGTCCTGACTAAACTCAGGGCGAGCTAGGGCAGGTTTAGACTGAACGGACTTTTTTGGCACCCCTATATGAAATCACCGTGAGGAAAGTAAATCCATAGACCACGGACATATAAGAACAATCTCGTAAGTGAGCCTGATCCGGATTCATCAATCGATACTAATCAGTGCTGACTAGTTTTGCTTTGAGAATTTAGAATTGATTAATAATCCATTCGGTTTTCTATTTCTGTCCATCACATTCTGAACCAAACCGAAACTGAATTAATTAACATGTTTACTCTTTTCCCTTTTTCCTCCACTCTTCTCGACTTTAAAACCATCCCCCGCCACCCACAAAAAAAAGGAAGCATTTCTTGTGGGGGAGTGCCATTCTTACGAGTGCATGAGGCCAATGGGAACATATCAAGAAGCATCATTTTTCATTTCATGGGAGGGGGGTCGTTTTACCTCCATTGTGTGTCTGGGCGCAAGGGTGATATGCCAGCCATAGTCCAATTTGAAGAAGCATAGTGAGACAACAGATGGGAAAATTTGATGGAACTTATGATGTAGAGCAGAGTGATAAGATGAATATGAGTTAGAATGTGCAACATGAAAGTTCCAACAGGGATAGGAAGGAAACCTAAGTGGACAAATGACTTTGTCCTCAACCACCTAGAACCTGCTTAAAAGGGAACAAAGTTTGTTGAGGAGGTTTTATACTGCTGGGGTGTAGTTGGGTTAGATGGAGAATCGATTGAGGTTTATAAATAATAGAACACCCACTTGTAAAAGACTAAGCAATTAGTAAACAAATTTATCTTCCCTTCTTTCGTCTTCCCACTTTTCCCAATCCACTTTTCCCAATTTCTTAGTGATTTACTCTAGCTATAACATTTTGGTGCTTTATTGTTGTCAATGGCAGAGTGCACTCGCCTTAACTAGATGGATGAAGCCATTAAAAATCTTCAAGTTCTTCATACTTCACAACTGCAAGAGGCTTCTGAATTTCACAAGCAAACGGCGATTAACTTCTCTGAATTACAGCAAACAATGCAAATGTTTCATGCCATGATGACCTCTATGGATGCCAACGTTCGATCTTTACACCAGCACCATTCCAATTCTTCTCCAAATGCTGAGCGCCATACTCCAATAAGAGATGACGGTAACCTCCAATTTCAATTCTTCTTCACATTCCAAGTTCTTGAGACTTGAGATGCCTAGATTTGATGGAACAGTAAGGGTGTCAATTTCAAACCGAAACCGAATATCGAAACTGAAACCGAGCTGAATTAATCGGATCGAAACTGAACCAAATTTATTCGGTTCAAATTCGGTTTGAATATGTGAGTATGCTATTTGGTTCGGCTCGATTTCGGTTTAGGGTGTCAAAGCCGTCGGTTCGAACCTAAACCAAACCAAATTGCTCTTATCATTCAAGAATGTTTTTTGCAATTTATCATCACATATTTACAAGCTAAAATAATTTTGGAGTTAGCAATGGCCATAAGGCCCATAACTTGAGCCCATTATGGCCTTTGGTCCATCACAGTCATAGTTCAAAAGTGAAAGCATTTTCATAACCGAGTTAAAACCGAGGTATAAAATCGAATTAAAACTGCATATCAGAACTGAAACCTAACCGAACCAAATTAAATTAGCTTGAGTATCTAAATATGTAACAGAGTCGGTTCTCGGTTTGATTATGGTCCACCTTATCATCATTTAGAACCGAACCAAATAACCGAAACCAAACCGATTGACACCCTTAGGTACAGATCCATGTGGTGGATCTTCAAGAGGCCCAATTTGATTATCATGCCACACCAAAGGATCAGAGATTGCTTATCGCTTCTTTCCACATGCAAGGTGATGCTCTGTTTTGGTATCAATGGATGTCCTTGAATGGTCTATTGCATGGATGGGGTCATTCCTTGGATTCTTTGCTTATCCGACTTGGATCATCATTGGGAGCACAAGGTGCAAATTTTGGTGGACATTGGGAGCACTCATAACTTTATCCAGAAAACTTAAAATTGGATGTCCTATCGTACCTTCTTCACCATTTAAGGTCTACGTTGGAAATGGGCAGCATCTTTGCCGTGACAAAAAGTGCAAGGACATTCCCATCGCATTCCAAGGCTATACTTTTCGCATTTGATTTGTTTGTTTTGCATATTCAAGGAGCTAATGTGGTCTTAGGGGTTCAATGACTGGGATTGTTGGGACATGTTCTTACTGAATAGGGATGCAACTTTACTTATCAGTCAATTGAGGAAGTAAATTTGCAAGGTAGAGTTAGCTTCCTTATTCCATTTAAAGGTTATGGAGGGTAGTACAGAGGAGAATCCCAATTGGAAGCACTTATCTCTTGCAATACAATCAGCCCTAAGTGATTTTCTGGTTTTTGAGAAAGCTAATCAACTACCTCCAACTAAAAGCAATGATCATGGTATTCATCTGGTCCCTGGAGCTCAACTAGTGAATCTACGTCCCTACATGTACCCTTACTTTAAAAAAAAAAATTGATATAGAGAAGCTTGTTTCAGAGACGATACACCAAGGCATCATCCAACATATTAGGATTTGGCGGTAGGCCAAAGTAATTGATGGTAAATCCAGATAATCGGTGATATTTAGCCAATGTTCATGATATATGGTGCAATTTAGCCAAAATTCATGATGTATGACAGTATCTAGCCAAAGTTTGTGATTTATGGTGGTATAACATAAATCCATGGAAGTAGTGGTTAACCACAGGCAGTATGCCAAAGTAAGATATTAATTCAAGAAAATAACGATTTGCCTAAGTATTGATTAATATCAAGAGAAAATTATACTGCCACCCCCCTGAACTTTACCCTAAAATCAACGCCCTCCCCTATGTTTTCAAAAATAGCACGAACACCACCTCTAGCTTTGGAAAATGATAAGCACACCCATGCTGTTAGTTTAACAAGCTAAGTGAAGATGTAACTATTAGTTTATATGGAGAAAGACTACTATACCCTCAACTCAAACATCCAACTTAAAATCATAAGTACAATGTCTATTTTACCCTTTAGAAATCTTCAACATAACCCATCCTCAAATCCTTAGTATTGTCGAAAGGAAGAAGATTAGGGCTCCAGCAATGAGTAGAACAAGGGATTCTAATGCAAGGGTGGCCATGGCGAGGGATTTTTATAACAACAAGGGGATTCCAATTAAAAGTTGTAGGTCTCGGATTAGCGATAGAGGAAGGCACACAGGGCTGGCGTGCATATGATTGATATGTAGATTAGGAGTTGCAGGTCTATGATTAGTAGTAGGGGAAGGATTGGGTCGAACCCCATCGTCCCCAACCTGAAACACAAAAGCTTCATGCCCACCAGACCCAGCCTACACACCCCAATAGAATGCCTACACACCCCAATAGAATGCAAAACTGTAACTTTGCAACTGCTAGGGAGAGAGAGAGAGAGAGAGAGAGAGAGAGAGAGAGAGAGTTTTCTTCTTCACGCAACTCCCCCTTTAAGGTTCAAGAACAACACATAAACCCAATTCAGAACTTCAGATTGAAATGAGTGAGTTCTATCAGTTTATTGTATAATAAACAATTTTCTTTACATTTTGATTTCATGAATTTGTAAACAAGAAGCAACTTCAGAATTAACATAATCACATTCTCACTCAAATGGAATATCCATGGATGCATTAATATCAGCCACTCCATGCGTAAATCCACAACGACAAACCTCCACCCCAATTGTGATTCGCTAATTCCCTCTAATTTTCTCGCTAATCTCCTCATGATCAGACCTACCTTACCATCCACCCTCCGCCGTTACATTCGTTCTGTGCTTGAATACATGCCAGCAACATGATTGTAATGTGGGCTCGAGAACAAAAGATTCAGGCAGCCCTAGTCTGCGTCGAAGCGCATCATCTCGAGATCACGAGGAAGAAGAATTCGATGTGGGCATCAAAGCGATGGCAATGTATATATGAAGGATGAGGTAGGCTTGGCTGGATTTCACCCTAATAGTTGCGGATCTGAGGAGCCCTAATCTTAGTCCTCCTTTGAAATACTCAGAATTTGAGGATGGAATATGTTGAAGATATCTAAAGGGTAAAATAGACATTGTACTAATGTGTGTAAGTTGGATGTTTGAGTTGAGGCTATAATAGTCTTTCACCATATAAATTAACAGTTACATTATCACTTAATTGGTTAACCTAACAGCATGGTTGTGTTTGTCATTTTCCAAAGCTAGAGGGGGTGTTCAATTTATTTTTGAAAACACAGGGGAGGGCGTTGATTTGAGGGCAAATTTCAGGGGGTGGCAGTGTAATCTTCTCTAATATCAAAGTTCACTACTTGTGAGGTTTTCAAAGTAGGCTAATCTTTAGATCAGGAAATGGACCTATAAGCAAAGTGATATTTCATGTGATCACAGTTATGATATCAATTCCTTATATATGTTTTCCAGGAGATTCTGAAATAATGATTTTCTATTGTTTGTAATATTAGATAGTTATAGGCAGGAAGGGTGGAGTTGGTGAAGACAGTGATCCTGAGTATGCCGATTCATAGCTTTGCAGTGTTTTGGTGGCCTGCACCTTCAATTGAGACTATGGAAAGGTGGATGAAAAATTTTGTCTGGACAGGAGAGATAGATTCCTCGAAGAAAATAGTAGTCCACTGGGATCATTGTTGTAAACCCAAGGAGGAGGGAGGCCTTGGGCTGCGAAGGCTGAGAGATGTTAACATGGCAATGTTGTGTAAATCAGCTTGGAGAATCAAGAATGGAGAATCAAGAATGAAGAATCTATGGCTAGCAGGTTTTTGAGGGGTAGGTTCCTCAACAAAGAAGGCCTGCCAAACAAAGCATACAGAAACTCCTCTATTTTGCCTGGAATCAGAAGCGTTTGAAACTACATAAAATCTAAAGAGAGATGGACTGTTGGTGATGGTAGCAAAATAAATTTCTGGAAGGACATATGGGTGGATAAGCAGTCACTAGAAGAAAGAATTGATCTGGATAATGTGGATTTGCGCTCCTTTGTGGGTAAGGTTAGTCGATTTATTGAAAATTTTAATGGGAAACTCCCTAATGTTGACTCTCTTGGCATGAAAAGCATCATTGGGGAGATTTCTAGGATTCCCATCTCTGAGTACGTCTGCCAAGATAGATGTGTTTGGAGCTTAGCTCATGACAATATGTTTAGCTCCAAATCGGCGTGGGAAGACCTCAGAAAGACAAAAGATATAGTCTCTTAGGCGTCCCTGCAAAAAGCAGCTGCCCAGAGTCTCTATTTTAGTATGGAGAGCGATTCATGGAAAGTTGTCTATAGATGAAGAGGTGAAGAAGAGAGCAGTCTCAATTGCATCTAGGTGAGAGCTATGCAAGTCTGAAGATCTTTAAATCATATGTTTGTAAATTGTCCTTTTGCTGTAGAAACCTGGAATCTTCTTTGTGATAGTTTCAATATCAAATGGCCTGGCTTGGGTTCATTGCTTGATCTTGCTCAGTGGTGGAAAAGACAATGGAAAAATGTGTGTAGTAAGGAGGCGTGGAGCTTGGGAATGGCTATCGTCTTAGACCATCTTTGGAAAGAAAGAAATAACAGAAAATTTGAGGGTAAAGGCAGCTACCCAAGTACATGTATCTCATGGTGGTGGATGATATCAGGAGGAACAAGCCTCGCTATCGAGCTACTACTCACGAGACATTTTGGAATTTTCGGCAAACCTCCCATAAACTGGATTAAGCTTAATTTTGATGGAAGTTCGTTGGGCAACCCAGGTGCTGGTGCGGGAGAATTTTTGGACTAGCTCGGAAGAGTTATAGCTAATTATAAAGTGTTTTTGGGGTTATAGGCGTATTTTAAGCTGCAATCGAAGGGTTAATGGAGGGCTCATGCGTGTTAAGGGAAAAGAATTTAATTAGCTGGGTTGAATCGATTCTAGTGCAGTGGTCATTGCGCTTCATCAGAGGAAAATTCCTTGGTTTTCCCTACAAAGATGGTCGAAAATCCTCCCTTTCTTAGATAGCATAAGATGGAAAATCACACACAATTATAAAGAAGGGAACTCTATTGCGGACTACTTGGCAAGAGGCATTTAAGTTGGGAGTTTCTACTGATAATATGACATTCCTGATACACATTCAAGATATGATGGCTAGAGATGCGGAAGGAAGACCCCATTACCGTTTCGAGTAGTGCCTTCCCTTTCTCCTACTGATGGCAATGCCGAAGGTGGGGGATAGGTTTGGCAAGTGTTTGGTTGTTATTTCGGTTGTTGCTCTATTTTTCCTTTCTTTTCTTTCTTAATGAAATAATCTTCCTAGCAAAAAAAAAAAAAAAAAAAAAACATTAGATAGTTATATGTCGTATGATGAGGTGTATTTTTGTTAGGATTTAAAATGTAACTGCAAGCGTATGGATTAGTGTAGCTATGGGTCGAACACAAGGAGAGTAGTCACTTTATTTTTGACTTCTTTTGATAATGCAAAAGTGAACTGATTAATGGTTGTAATTGTCCTAAACATATGTATCTAAAATAACGTCCTAACCATTCGTCATCTAAGAATTTAAATACCCAAGCCACATAATTAAAATTAAATAAATAAATAACTAAAAATAAACAATCCACTCAATTAAAAAGCAATGAAGAAAAAAAATGTTGAAATAAAATTAAAGTAAAAAAAAAGGGATAAAGCTAGAGAGAGGCTCACAAGTAGGTTTCTCTACTTAGCCCGAGGGATGCATCATAATATGAGCTTCCCTAATTGACCAGAGAGTCACTCTTACAAGGGTTACTCTCCTTGGCAGGGAAAGGGAGACAATTAAAATAAAAATAATAAAATAATGGTTTTATGGCTAGGAGGGGCAAAACCAACACATACACTAGCCATGAACCTTGGGGGAAAGGGATAGTAATAATGTAACGACTGACATTAAAATCCTAAATTAAGAAAGAAAGAGTCAGAAGAGGGACTGAGAGGGGGGAGAGAAGACTATTGAAGAAGCCTACCTACCTGAATCAATGCTTGAACTTGAAAGCTTGGGTGATTTCAGATACTGCCAACCCTAAAAACCAGATCTGCAATTAACCAAATCCGAAATTTCTAGGCTTGGAGAAAACAAATCTTGAAAAAAAGAGATGCTCCATGGCTCGTGATCTTGTCACCTAGATCTAAGCTTAGAACTATAACGTAAAAATTACAACTGAATTGCATAAATCATAAACATAAAAGGCTGAAAAAAAAATAAAAGAGTGCTTGCATTAATTGAAATAAAAAGCTATTTACAAAAGTGATTAAAGCAAAAACAAAGAAGAACTAAAACTAGAGAGCGAGAGAGAGAGAGAGAGAGAGAGAGAGAGAGAGCAACTAAAAAAAAAAACCCTAGAAGAAGAATGAAGTGTCTCCCCTCCTCTTACATGAGTTGTATTTATAGGAGGAGGTAGAGTAACAAATTTCTCTTTCCTAAAAGGGGAAAACCCACAATTGGTAAGTGAGATATTTTGAGACCAAAAGTGCTAAGATGGAGGAGAGAGAAGAGAGAAATAAACTTGGAGAAATTTCTTATAATTTTTTTTTTTACTTATTTTCTTTCCTTTTTTTTTTTATTTATTTTTCTTTTCTTTTTCTCCCTCTCTTCAAATCTTATGCACAACCCTTGTTGGTCGATTTTTTTTTCTTTGGACGATTTTCCTTCTTGCTTTGTGTGATTTCAACAATCTTCTAGTGATGATGTGGAGATCCCCTTCATGCCCTTAGTGCTTTAAGTGAGTGAAAAGTAGGAAATCTTCAACAAAATTCTTCAAAAAAAAAAAAAAAAAGACAACCATGAGATTCGAACTTGATACCTCCTGGTGAGCAAGGGAATTTTGCATACCATAGTTCACCAACTACACTAGGTAGTTGTTGTTGGAGAGATATAACATTCAATAATGCTTAAGGCCTTTAAAATACAAAATCTACAAAAAGAGAGTAAAACCTAAGGTAATTCCATTCTAAGTATGTAAAAATGCATGCTTTACTACTTACATTTTACACATAAATGTTTCATCAATTTTCTACATTGTTCAACATTAGAGAGTATTGATTGGAACAAAGTTTGTTTGAGTGGTGTTTTAGTCTTGGGATTTTTGGCCGAATGTCAATGGAGACATCAATATTAGTTTAGCCCAAGAGGGAGATTGGAAGGACTCTTATGTGGGCTTAACTGAGAGTGATTGATCCATTGGCTCAAGCAGTTGTAAACCAACTATGATTAAGAAACTCTTAGCCCAATCTAGGGAATGGATTAAGGCTTTAGGGATTTTATTATAAATGGAAGCTAATGCATTAGTCACAGACTCCCCTCACAGGAGTAGTGCATATGTGAGAGAATTCCAAGGGTGAAAGGCTACAGAAGATCTTAGTGGACGAAACTCCATTGTCTAGTACTTCATTATCATCTTCATGGGACCAATTTGCAAGCACGTGAGACAGAGGTTCGTCATCAATACTCGTGACGGCTTCTCAACCTACACACATGTACTCCTCTACTCCCCTTTATGGTTTATGTGATGGTTGTGTCCCATTGATTATCATAGATACGGTCAATCTATATGTTGTGTGTGTTTTAAGATCCCTGAGGGGATTATTTTGGATTAATTTCTCCAACAGCCTGTACATCATAGGGGGGCAGAGGGGTCATTTCAAGGGGAAGGAGAGCGCCACGGACAAAAATCATTTCCCTATATATGGACCAGCTTCAGTTTGGCACAGTTGAGAGTTGAGACTGATAAACCAATTCAGCTGGGCCAAAACTGAACCAAACCAACCAATTGACACCCTGGGACAATTATATATATAAATCTGAAAGTGACACTATATCTATGACTTTTCTTGTCCATCCAATTATTCCAGCAAAATATCCTATAGCATTTGAACGAATATATAAAGTTTAACTAAAAGAATAGCACTATATCTATGATTCCTTTTTTGCTCCATTTCTTCCCTCTGATAATGATTAAGAGAATGAGGTTCTCTAATCCGCACTGTTAGTGGTTCATATCTATCTTGTTCTAGTGGCCTTTCGCTTATTCAAATGGCCCTTCAAGTTGACACCTCTAGGCCCTTGAGCCATTCACCTTTTATATTCCCTTCCTATTATGTTAAGTGTTTGTGTGTTCTATTAGATGGATGGCCAAAACCAAAATTTGCCATATGAAAACTCAATGGAGCCAACATCTCCCACACCCAAATCATCTCTTTCTCCCACCAATCTTCTGAACAAGGTAAAGGATAACCTTGTTTTCCAATCAAAATGGTCTGAATTGAACGGAGCTATGGGAGACTTGGGAACATATATTCCCATAGTCTTAGCATTGACACTGGCCAATGACCTTAACCTTGGTGTGACTCTCTTGTTTAATGGTATCTACAATATTTTGACTGGTGTTTTCTATGGTGTTCCCATGCCTGTTCAGCCCATGAAGTCGATCGCTGCTGTTGCCATCTCTAATGGTCGGGATTTCGGTGTCCCTGAGATGATGGCCGCGGGGCTTGCACTGGAGGGACACTTTTCTTATTGGGTATCACAGGGTTGATGGGATTTGTATACAAGCTAATTCCACTGCCTGTTGTAAGGGGAATTCAGCTCTCTCAGGGCCTCTCATTTGCCTTTACTGCAGTCAAGTATGTTAGAAATGTTCAAAATTTGTCAAAAGGAAAGTCTGGTGGGGAGAGGCCCTGGCTAGGGTTGGATGGGTTGGTTTTGGCACTTACTTGTGCTTGCTTTATTGTGATGGTGCATGGTGCAGGTGAGGAAAGTGAAGGTGATGATGAAATTATTCCTAGTCACTTGCCAAGTGAATCAAGTCCTGGGAGAAGAAGGAAAAGAACAATTTGGAGAATTTTAGCTTCTTCACCATCAGCCATGATAGTGTTCTTGTTAGGTGTGGTTTTGGCAATCATTAAGAGGCCTAGTGTGGTGAAAGAGATTTCATTTGGGCCATCTAGCATAAAAGTTGTGAACATCTCAAGGCATGCATGGAAAGAAGGATTCATTAAGGGCGCAATCCCTCAATTACCACTATCAGTGTTGAATTCTGTAATTGCAGTCTGTAAATTGTCTTCTGATCTTTTCCCAGAAAAGAAATTCACGGCGTCTTCTGTGTCGGTAAGTGTGGGATTGATGAATTTAGTAGGGTGTTGGTTTGGGGCCATGCCATGCTGCCATGGTGCTGGGGGGCTTGCAGGTCAGTATAAGTTTGGTGGTAGAAGTGGGGGTTGTGTTGCAGTTTTAGGGACAGCTAAAGTGGTGCTAGCTCTTCTGTTAGGGACCTCACTGGTGAAGGTGTTGAATCAATTTCCAGTAGGGTTGTTGGGGGTTCTGCTACTATTTTCAGGGATTGAGCTGGCCATGACTTGCAGAGATATGAACTCAAAGGAGGATTCATTTGTTATGCTTGTGTGTGCTGCAATTTCACTTGTGGGCTCTAGTGCAGCACTTGGGTTTGTTTGTGGGCTTGTTCTAATCTTGCTTCTCAGGCTTAGAAAGCTGGGTAAGGATTGTTTGGGTGGGAGGAGATAGATGCATACAACCCCTATAGAATAAAATAATCCTTCTTTCCATCTTTGTTTTCGTTTTCGAAGTCCGAATTAAGGCTATGTTTGGTAAACAAGAAAAGAAATGAAAATATATTTTTTTATAATTTTGAATTTAAGGAGAGAGATAGACACATAAAAAATCATTGTGTAATTATTCTTTTTTGTCTTATTATGTCTTTTGTAGTATTTTCTTTTCTTTTCTTGATTACCAAACATAGCTTAAGTGGTTGCTACAAATTATTTATTGACTGATTTAATAGTTCTATATTCAACAAAAATAAAAATGTGCCTTCTTGTTAATTATATAAAGTAAATTTTCATCTCTTTTTCCCCTGGTAATTCAAATCCCGAAATTGCATAGGCTTCACAATTAACCCCACCCTCAACCCGCACACTCTTGCATCTTCAAGGTGTAGACACCTCATTTTGTCATTTGGAGTAGACTAGCCGATGATGAATCAAGAATGTTCCGAAATGTTGGAGGTTCCTGGTGCCCAGTAATATTTCAAATCCTTAGGATTTAAAATTGGTTAAAAAATGTGTTTTGCAAATCATGATAAAATGGCTTTGTCACAAAGATAAAATTTATTATTGGCCCAAATCCCAAAAACTTAATCTTGCTTTGGTTCATGCTCATACTCAAGAATACGGATCAGGTTTATGTACGAGAACAATCTCGTACGTGTGATTTGTGAATTTAAAATCTATTAAATAAATAAATAAAAAATTCAAATCCATGAACTAGGCATGTACCAGATGAACCTGATCCGGTCTCTATACTGAAGATCATAAGGCCATTATCTTCTCTACACTTAAAAGAGGCAATTATAAACTCCCAATCTGCTGTTGGCCAATTTCTTTTCGGTCAATTGCAGCCAATTCCAAACTGAATTGACTAATTCGCCAATCCAATTAACGATTCTCAAAACCATGGCATAGATACTATCAAGTAGGGGTGTCAATTCGTGGCCCGACCCGACTAAACCAATGGGGACCGACCGTTTATAGACCGGCCCGGCCTGGACCATTTATTAAATGTGTCGGGCTTGAGCCCGGCTCGTTTATAAATGGTCGGTCTCGGTTTTGCTACTTGGACCGTCGGGCGCTCGATCGAGACCGACCGAATAACGCCGACCGAGGCCGACCTATTGTGCACCGACTTGGCCCGACCCTTTAATGATTGTAGAATACCTATTTTACCCCCCCAAATTAAAGAATAAAAACTAAAAAGTAAAGACATGTTCACATTTTAAATAATGGTTATATTTGGTATTATGGAGGTAGTCTTTGTAATTTAGAAGAGTGTCAAATGAAGTCAACGGCCGCTCCACTCGAGGCTGAACGACAGCTAGTGAAGTAGCTAAGGAAGGGGTTTGGCTCAAAAAATTCTTGACCGACCTAAGGGTGGTCCTTGAGCTCATCGAGCATCCCATCATGTTGTATTGTGACAATCGGGGCCATAGCACAAGCAAAGGGCCAAGAGCTCATCGGAAAAACAAGCATGTTGAGCGAAAATATCACTTAATTCATGAGATTATCTGACTTAGTGATATAGCCATAGCTAAGGTTGACTCTACTCGAATCTGTCGATCCCATGACTAAGGTTTGTTTCCTAGTTGTATTTGAGAAACATATTGAGAACATGGGCATTAGGTTTATGGGAAATTGGATCTAATGTACAAACTTGTTTATTTAAATTAAATTGTTTAATTTAATTTTAATTAGCATGATTATTTATTAAGCCCAGTTCATAGGTTTGTTAACCTAAAACTGTTCGCCATTAGAGGCAAGATTAGACACCTTGTCTTCATGGTGGTCACATTGTGTATCTAGAGATGTTGATTTCAGAACACAAATGTGAGCGTATATACTGTGTGTACATTGAACTAGATCACTTGAGATTTTCACATGCAATATATTATCGGTTTATAAGAAAATGAAATTCTCTTAAATAGTTTATGATCAATCATTTGACCTCAGGGGTCCTTATAGATGTTGACACGCACTGCGCGTTTTGGTGTGCCAATGGTTGACGTCTCTTTGACTATATATCGGTACAACTTCATAGTGTTGGGTCATATTTAAACGAGATTCTCAACAAAGAATCCAATGTCCTTTTGGGAGAATTTCAAGGAGAGAGAAAGTCTGTATTTGATTGGATAAAATTTGAATCTAGGGGCATTTCAATAAAATGTTTTTAATATTTGAAAATTTAATAAAAATTATTATTTACGTTCAAAAACATTTTGGAAATGTTTTCTTGGTCCAATCAAGTATACATAATCTCTGAAATGGCTTTTTGGTTCATTGGGGATTTGACAGTGTTTAACGCATACCCTATAATGAACTATGCGATATTGCTTAGTGGGGGATAGATGCATGAATAACTATTTATTTTAGGTAATGATTATTACATTTACTTGGCAGCATATGTATTGGTTAATGATGTATTATGAATACAATATTGTTAAAATATATAGTATGCTAGGTGGAATCCCAATGGGATCCTGCACCTTTCCTATAAGTTCAACTCATATGTACAACATCATATGGTCATGAATTCTTTTCCGTGATATTTAATTTTCAATCCTCTTATGAAATATGATCTCATAGTAGGATGGAGGAGATTGTTAGAAAAAATAAATTATTATATTGCTCATTATTTAATATCTTATTAATAATGATAAGATTGATTTTATGAGTGTTTGATTCCAAGTAAGAAATCTCTATGACAAAGTTAGGTTTATCTACAATTCTAAACTAATAGGGATTTTGGTTGGAGATAGACATGGACTCTAAAAACCAAAGCGATATAGGATTCTAATTCTCTCCTCTTATATATAGTATTTGCTCCTCTCCTCAATATAACTTAATCAATATACTAGTAATTGAGTGGTAATTAAGATTTTGTGAAAACCCTAACGATTGAGGAGAAACTTGGATTCAAAGGGAACGCAAAGCTGTATGTGTGGGAATGACACACTGTGAAAGGGCTAAGATCGCGTGGAGGTTTTGTACTTGTGGAGTTTCAGTGATCTCACCCTCCATTAATGAATGTATGAATGTTTGACCCTACTAGTGGGACCCATCCAATCGTTTCGCACCTTCACCTTATAAATAGATTCATCTATTTTTTGAGGTAAAAGAAAGAGTATTCAACCTTTGGTGCTACCACTCAAATGTCAAAACTCTTTCAGATCATCTTATAGATCATGCATTTGTTGTCGTTTGGAAGGTTCATTGATTATTAAGAAAAGCATTACTTTTGTATTAACTACTGCAACTTAGAGAAGTGAACTGGCGTTGGATGAAAAGCCCTCATATATATTAAACTCTAAACGAGAGAGAGAGAGAGATTTTGGGATGTGTTTTTTAGGAGGCACCATTTCTGGAAGACTCTCTCTGTATTTTCACTTCTTTTGTCTTTAGAATACAGCAAAAGAATATATATATATATATATATATATATTGTCTTTAACAGGGATGAGGAGTCATAGGGATTCGATTCCTCTCCTTAGCACCTATCGCTCAGGTCTTGTCCATAGTTAAAGCAGCGTGTGATGAGGCGATGATCCATAGTTCTTGGCATTTCGTTTTCGTGCCTTCTAAAACTATTGGATCATCACCTTCAAATAGAAAGAGGAAATATGTTCAAAGGCCACGATGTAGTATTACAATCAGAAATTAGTTGTTCAAGTTCCATAGAGTCGTTCCATGCCTCTCTGATTCTCCACCAAACATACCTAGCTAGCTTCAAACCCATAAGAAAACCCCGAGTGCTTGCAGCAATGGTATTTCTTGTTATTATATAATCAGGACTTAGTGCGACACAATGTCCATTAGAAATGATGCAATTTACCAAAACAGAAATATTGGTCCTAGTATACGTGGTCCCCACAGATTAAGATCGGTGGGTTCACAAGGGAAAACTGGGGAAGGAAAGAGTTCTGTGAAGGATTCACCTGGTTCATGAATTTTAAGAGTACAGGCTGTAATCGGTACATGGGTCTTTCATTTTGGATTTTGTTGGGCTTGAAGTAGGAGTGTCAATTTCAGGCCGACCTGTAAGCCTGATTGAGCCCGTCCATTTAAAGCCCGATGAAACTTGGCCCGATTAATAAATATTTTGTGCTCAATCCTGGCCTTTTTAATTATAATTGGTCGTTTTCAGTGCGCGGGGTAAGCTCGACGGTTGCCCAAATAGCCTCACCATATACAAGCACGACTTAGCCTGACCTACTATTAGCTACATATTGGTATATATATATATATATATATATATTTATCAATTATTGAATGTAATTAACCGTAAATCGTTTCATAAATAATTGATGTTTTAATAAATATATTAAGTTTTCTAAAGTCCAAGATAATTAAAGTTTATTTAAGGTTTTAATGGTGCATTAGTCCATTTGTCAGACTCGATTAGCTCGAAACCAGACTAAGTCCACCAGATTAAATAAACGAGTGGTCACATGTGCATATTGGTTCATTTTAGGTTGATTGTAATAGAAAAAAGGATATAAGCGCTCTGGTGCGTCTGCTTTGTGCCGATACAAAGGACCAATGAGGAGGTGCACATGGCATTAAAGGGGGATGGGTTTTTCAAGTTTCACAAGGGTAGGGGTGTCATTTTGCTTTATTCTTTATCTGGGTGCAAGGGCAGTGCGATCAAGGAAAACTTTCCCTTAGCATTTAAAACCATACACCCTAACCCATAGATTTTGCCCTAGATGAGATAATTGAGTCAGAGTAAACAAAAAGAGGCCTCCAATGAATCATCAAAGATAGGGATAATAGCCTGCGTGGAGCTTTGAGTAGAAAATGAATCAGGTATCAAGGAAATGGCTTCCTCAACATTTTGATTGACCAACAACACCCATGAACTGAAGAGAAGCACAAAAACTCTGAAAAATCTCGCATTTCTCATCTTCTAAATCTTCCAATCTATAATTGCATGAGAGTTGAAAATGCCTTGTTCAGTTTGTTGCTTCTTCTTTGTCATACCTCAAATTTTTTCCCATTTGAGGATCCATTCATATATAGGTAAAGAGGGACACAAGAAGCTAACCAGGCTTACTCTGTAAGGGGGCAATCAAAGATTGCATGCTCCATAGTCTCAGCTTCTTGTTCACATCTTGGGCATAAGACAGATGTCACAATGAAAGATAGTGTTCACCTCACAAGGCGAGAAGAACCTTCTTGTTGGGATTTTAAATGGTTTTAAATTTATGAATTAAAATATTAATTTTTTTTTATAGGGTTATGTCTTTTCTAATAGGCACCTAAATGACTAATATGTGTGATTATTGGAAGATATGTTTCAATGATGGACAAACATACAGTGGAGAAAAGACATGGTGTTTGGGCATGTAGATACTAACAATTGTCTTTTCCTTGTATATATAGAGAAGAGTTTAACCCATTTCTGTAACAATTGTGAGAAAATCTCAAATTCTATTCTCTTGATCTTGGCTTTTAGTATTCATAGTTTTGTTAGGTTCAATTGAGTATCTCTCATGTCCCTAAGTGGCTCAAACTAAGTGCAACACTATTGATATAGCCTTAAGAACATGTTTTTATTTTGGAGGCTGATTCACAAAAACCGATTTACATCACAATGAGTGTTTATGCCGGAGAGTGACTAGTGGCACAAATCATCCAATTACTTAAGTGTTATGTCCTATGGTCTCTTAACTCACCCAAAGGTTGGGTTGGGATATCTTGGATACAGCCCTATCAGCCAACCCATCCTAACTTTGCCCTTTTCATCGATTGGGCTAGGCAGGGCAGGGTTTGCCCCTAATTGACCATGGTAGCCCCTATATAGTTATTTGGATGAGAGAGAGACCATTAATCTATTCATTCTAAACTTTGAAAACCAAAATGTATCTATATATAAAAAAAAAAAAAAAAAAAAAAGAGGAAAAAGTAAAGATAAACATAAGTGGTGTCATTATAAAAGGTGTTGATAGTGAATGGAGGCATTTAAAAAATATACATTTTATAGGTTAATGCGGTCATATAATATATTTATTTTATATAATAATATATATATATATATATATAGGTCAAATTAGGCCAAATTGGGAGGCTCAACCCAAACACAGCCCGGCCTTAAATTGGGCCTGAAAATTCCAGCCTAGCTCGCTCTATGAACTGAAACACTTAGCTTGGGTCTGACTAAACTCGAGGCTACAGGTTTAGATTGAGCGGACTTTTTGGCACCCTATGAAATCACCGTGAGGAAAATCCATAGACCACGGACATATAAGAACAATCTAAGTGAGCCTGATCCGGATTCATCAATCGATACTAATCGGTCTTGACTAGTTTTGCTTTGAATTTAGAATTGATTAATAATCCATTCGGTTTTCTATTTCTGTCCATCACATTCTGAACCAAACCGAAACTGAATTAATTAACATGTTTACTCTTTTCCTTTTTCCTCCACTCTTCTCGACTTTAAAACCATCCCCGCCACCCACAAAAAGGAAGCATTTCTTGTGGGGTGCCATTCTTCTTAGTGCATGAGGCCAATGGGAACATATCAAGAAGCATCATTTTTCATTTCATGGGAGGGTCGTTTTACCTCCATTGTGTGTCTGGGCAAGGGTGATATGCCAGCCATAGTCCAATTTGAAGAAGCATAGTGATGGGAAAATTTGATGGAACTTATGATGTAGAGCAGTGATAAGATGAATATGAGTTAGAATGTGCAACATGAAAGTTCCAACAGGGATAGGAAGGAAACCTAAGTGGACAAATGACTTTGTCCTCAGCCACCTAGCACCTGCTTAAAAGGGAACAAAGTTTGTTGAGGAGGTTTTATACTGCTGGGGTGTAGTTGGGTTAGATGGAGAATCGATTGAGGTTTATAAATAATAGAACACCCACTTGTAAAAGACTAAGCAATTAGTAAACAAATTTATCTTCCTTCTTTCGTCTTCCCACTTTTCCCAATCCACTTTTCCCAATTTCTTAGTGATTTACTCTAGCTATAACATTTTGGTGCTTTATTGTTGTCAATGGCAGAGTGCACTCGCCTTAACTAGATGGATGAAGCCATTAAAAATCTTCAAGTTCTTCATACTTCACAACTGCAAGAGGCTTCTGAATTTCACAAGCAAACGGCGATTAACTTCTCTGAATTACAGCAAACAATGCAAATGTTTCATGCCATGATGACCTCTATGGATGTTCGATCTTTACACCAGCACCATTCCAATTCTTCTCCAAATGCTGAGCGCCATACTCCAATAAGAGATGACGGTAACCTCCAATTTCAATTCTTCTTCACATTCCAAGTTCTTGAGACTTGAGATGCCTAGATTTGATGGAACAGTAAGGGTGTCAATTTCAAACCCGAAACAAGCAAAATTAGCCGGATCGAAACTGAACCAAATTTGGTTCAAATTCGGTTTGAATATGTGAGTATGCTATTTGGTTCGGCTCGATTTCGGTTTAGGGTGTCAAAACCGTCGGTTCGAACCGAAACCAAACCAAATTGCTCTTATCATTCAAGAATGTTTTTTGCAATTTATCATCACATATTTACAAGCTAAAATAATTTTGGAGTTAGCAATGGCCATAAGGCCCATAACTTGAGCCCATTATGGCCTTTGGTCCATCACAGTCATAGTTCAAGAGTGAAAGCATTTTCATAACCGAATTAAAACCGAGGTATAAAATCGAATTAAAACTGCATATCAGAACTGAAACCTAACTAGCCAAATTGAATTAGCTTGAGTATCTAAATATGTAACAAAGTCGGTTCTCAGTTTGATTATGGTCCATCTTATCATCATTTGGAACCGAACCAAATAACCGAAATCAAACCGATTGACACCCGTAGGTACAGATCCATGTGGTGGATCTTCAAGAGGCCCAATTTGATTATCATGCCACACCAAAGGATCAGAGATTGCTTATCGCTTCTTTCCACATGCAAGGTGATGCTTTGTTTTGGTATCAATGGATGTCCTTGAATGGTCTATTGCATGGATGGGGTCATTCCTTGGATTCTTTGCTTATCCGACTTGGATCATCATTGGGAACAAGGTGCAAATTTTGGTGGACATTGGAGCACTCATAACTTTATCCAGAAAACTTAAATTGGATGTCCTATCATACCTTCTTCACCATTTAAGGTCTACATTGGAAATGAGCAGCATCTTTGCCGTGACAAAAAGTGCAAGGACATTCCCATCGCATTCAAGGCTATACTTTTCGCATTTGATTTGTTTGTTTTGCATATTCAAGGAGCTAATGTGGTCTTAGGGTTCAATGACTGGGATTGTTGGGACATGTTCTTACTGAATAGGGATGCAACTTTACTTATCAGTCAATTGAGGAAGTAAATTTGCAAGGTAGAGTTAGCTTCCTTATTCCATTTAAAGGTTATGGAGGGTAGTACAGAGGAGAATCCCAATTGGAAGCACTTATCTCTTGCAATACAATCAGCCCTAAGTGATTTTCTGGTTTTGAGAAAGCTAATCAACTACCTCCAACTAAAAGCAATGATCATGGTATTCATCTGGTCCCTGGAGCTCAACTAGTGAATCTACGTCCCTACATGTACCCTTACTTTAAAAAAAAAAAATATAGAGAAGCTTGTTTCAGAGACGATACACCAAGGCATCATCCAACATATTAGGATTTGGCGGTAGGCCAAAGTAATTGATGGTAAATCAGATAATCGGTGATATTTAGCCAATGTTCATGATATATGGTGCAATTAGCCAAAATTCATGATGTATGACAGTATCTAGCCAAAGTTTGTGATTTATGGTGGTATAACATAAATCCATGGAAGTAGTGGTTAACCACAGGCAGTATGCCAAAGTAAGATATTAATTCAAGAAAATAACGATTTGCCTAAGTATTGATTAATATCAAGAGAAAATTATACTGCCACCCCCCTGAACTTTACCCTAAAATCAACGCCCTCCCCTATGTTTTCAAAAATAGCACGAACACCACCTCTAGCTTTGGAAAATGATAAGCACACCCATGCTGTTAGTTTAACAAGCTAAGTGAAGATGTAACTATTAGTTTATATGGAGAAAGACTACTATACCCTCAACTCAAACATCCAACTTAAAATCATAAGTACAATGTCTATTTTACCCTTTAGAAATCTTCAACATAACCCATCCTCAAATCCTTAGTATTGTCGAAAGGAAGAAGATTAGGGCTCCAGCAATGAGTAGAACAAGGGATTCTAATGCAAGGGTGGCCATGGCGAGGGATTTTTATAACAACAAGGGGATTCCAATTAAAAGTTGTAGGTCTCGGATTAGCGATAGAGGAAGGCACACAGGGCTGGCGTGCATATGATTGATATGTAGATTAGGAGTTGCAGGTCTATGATTAGTAGTAGGGAAGGATTGGGTCGAACCCCATCGTCCCCAACCTGAAACACAAAAGCTTCATGCCCACCAGACCCAGCCTACACACCCCAATAGAATGCCTACACACCCCAATAGAATAAAACTGTAACTTTGCAACTGCTAGGAGAGAGAGAGAGAGAGAGAGAGAGAGAGAGAGAGAGAGAGAGTTTCTTCTTCACGCAACTCCCTTTAAGGTTCAAGAACAACACATAAACCCAATTCAGAACTTCAGATTGAAATGAGTGAGTTCTATCAGTTTATTGTATAATAAACAATTTTCTTTACATTTTGATTTCATGAATTTGTAAACAAGAAGCAACTTCAGAATTAACATAATCACATTCTCACTCAAATGGAATATCCATGGATGCATTAATATCAGCCACTCCATGCGTAAATCCACAACGACAAACCTCCACCCCCAATTGTGATTCGCTAATTCCCTCTAATTTTCTACGCTAATCTCCTCATGATCAGACCTACCTTACCATCCACCCTCCGCCGTTACATTCGTTCCTGTGCTTGAATACATGCCAGCAACATGATTGTAATGTGGGCTCGACAGAACAAAAGATTCAGGCAGCCCTAGTACTGCGTCGAAGCGCATCATCTCTGAGATCACTGAGGAAGAAGAATTCGATGTGGGCATCAAAGGCGATGGCAATGTATATATGAAGGATGAGGTAGGCTTGGCTGGATTTCACCCTAATAGTTGCAGATCGCAGGAGCCCTAATCTTCGTCCTCCTTTCAGAAATACTCGAATTTGAGGATGGAATATGTTGAAGATATCTAAAGGGTAAAATAGACATTGTACTAATGTGTGTAAGTTGGATGTTTGAGTTGAGGCTATAATAGTCTTTCACCATATAAATTAACAGTTACATTATCACTTAATTGGTTAACCTAACAACATGGTTGTGTTTGTCATTTTTCAAAGCTAGAGGGGGTGTTCAATTTATTTTTGAAAACAGGGAGGCGTTGATTTGAGGGCAAATTTCAGGGGGTGATGTAATCTTCTCTAATATCAAAGTTCACTACTTGTGAGGTTTTCAAAGTAGGCTAATCTTTAGATCAGGAAATGGACCTATAAGCAAAGTGATATTTCATGTGATCACAGTTATGATATCAATTCCTTATATGTTTTCCGAGATTCTGAAATAATGATTTTCTATTGTTTGTAATATTAGATAGTTATAGGCGGGAAGGGTGGAGTTGGTGAAGGCGATCCACAGTATGCCGATTCATAGCTTTGCAGTGTTTTGGTGGCTGCACCTTCAATTGAGACTATGGAAAGGTGGATGAAAAATTTTTATGCGGACAGGAGAGATAGATTCCTCGAAGAAAATAGTAGTCCACTTGGGATCATTGTTGTAAACCCAAGGAGGAGGGAGGCCTTGGGCTGCGAAGGTGAGATGTTAACATGGCAATGTTGTGTAAATCAGCTTGGAGAATCAAGAATGGAGAATCAAGAAGAAGAATCTATGGCTGTTTTTTGAGGGGTAGGTTCCTCAACAAAGAAGGCACATAAACAAAGCATCTGAAACTCCTCTATTTTGCCCGGAATCGAGCGTTTGAAACTACATAAAATCTAAAGAGATGGATTGTTGGTGATGGTAGCAAAATAAATTTACGGAAGGACATATGGTGGATAAGCGGTCACTAGAAGAAAGAATTGATCGGATAATGTGGATTTGCGCTCCTTTGTGGGTAAGGTTAGTCGATTTATTGAAAATTTTAATGGGAAACTCCCAATGTTGACTCTCTTGGCATGAAAAGCATCATTGGGAGATTTCTAGGATTCCCATCTCTGAGTATGTGTGCCAAGATAGATGTGTTTGGAGCTTAGCTCATGACAATATGTTTAGCTCCAAATCAGTGGGAAGACCTCGGAAAGACAAAGATATAGTCTCTTAGGCGTCCTGCAAAAGCAGCTGCCCGAGTCTCTATTTTAGTATGGAGGATTCATGGATGAAGAGGTGAAGAAGAGAAGCGATCTCAATTGCATCTAGGTGAGAGCTATGCAAGTCTGAAGATCTTTAAATCATATGTTTGTAAATTGTCCTTTTGCTGTAGAAACCTGGAATCTTCTTTGTGATAGTTTCAATATCAAATGGCCTGGCTTGGGTTCGCTGCTTGATCTTGCTCAGTGGTGGAAAAGACAATGAAAAAATGTGTGTAGTAAGGAGGCGTGGAGCTTGGGAATGGCTATCGTCTTAGACCATCTTTGGAAAGAAAGAAATAACAGAAAATTTGAGGGTAAAGGCCGGCTGCCCAGGTACGTGTATCTCATGGTGGTGGATGATATTAGGCGGAACAAGCCTCGCTATCCAGGCTACTACTCACAGAGACATTTTGGAATTTTTCTGGCGCAAACCTCCCATAAACTAGATTAAGCTTAATTTTGATGGAAGTTTGTTGGGCAACCCTGGGTGCGCTGGTGCGGGAGGAATTTTTTGGACTAGCTCTGGAAGAGTTATAGCTAATTATAAAGTGTTTTTGGGGGTTATAGGCGTATTTGAAGCTGCAGTCGAAGGGTTAATGGAGGGGCTCATGCGTGTTAAGGAAATGAATTTAATTAGCTGTGGGTTGAATCAGATTCTAGTGCAGTGGTCATTGCGCTTCATCAGAGGAAAATTCCTTGGTTTTCCCTACAAAGATGGTCGAAAATCCTCCCTTTCTTAGATAGCATAAGATGGAAAATCACACACAATTATAAAGAAGGGAACTCTATTGCGGACTACTTGGCAAGAGACGCTGTTAAGTTGGGAGTTTCTGCTGATAATATGACATTCCTGATACACATTCAAGATATGATGGCTAGAGATGCGGAAGGAAGACCCCATTACCGTTTCGAGTAGTGCCTTCCCTTTCTCCTACTGATGGCAATGCCGAAGGTGGGGGATAGGTTTGGCAAGTGTTTGGTTGTTGTTATTTCGGTTGTTGCTCTATTTTTCCTTTCTTTTCTTTCTTAATGAAATAATCTTTCTAGCAAAAAAAAAAAAAAAAAACATTAGATAGTTATATGTCATATGATGAGCTGTATTTTTGTTAGGATTTAAAATGTAACCGCAAACGTATGGATCAATGTAGCTATAGGTCGAACACAAGGAGAGTAGTCACTTTATTTTTGGCTTCTTTTAATAATGCAAAGTGAACCTGATTAATGGTTGTAATTGTCTAAACATATGTATCTAAAATAACGTCCTAACCATTCGTCATCTAAGAATTTAAATACCCACATAATTAAAATTAAATAAATAAATAACTAAAATAAACAATCCACTCAATTAAAAGCAATGAAAAAAAAATGTTGAAATAAAATTAAAGTAAAAAAAAGGATAAAGCTAGAGAGCTCACAAGTAGGTTTCTCTACTTAGCCGAGTGCATCATAATATGAGCTTCCCTAATTGACGAGAGTCACTCTTACAAGGGTTACTCTCCTTGGCGAGAAAGGAGACAATTAAAATAAAAATAATAAAATAATGGTTTTATGGCTAGGAGGCAAAACCAACACATACACTAGCCATGAACCTTGGGAAAGGATAGTAATAATGTAACGATGACATTAAAATCCTAAATTAAGAAAGAAAGTCGAGAGGAGGTGAGAGGGGAGAAGACTATTGAAGAAGCCTACCTACTGAATCAATGCTTGAACTTGAAAGCTTGGGTGATTTGAATCTTGCCAACCCTAAAAACCAGATCGCAATTAACCAAATCAAAATTTCTAGGCTTGGAGAAAACAAATCTTGAAAAAAGATGCTCCATGGCTCATGATCTTGTCACCTAGATCTAAGCTTAGAACTATAACGTAAAAATTACAATGAATTGCATAAATCATAAACATAAAAGCTGAAAAAAAATAAAGAGTGCTTGCATTAATTGAAATAAAAGCTATTTACAAAAGTGATTAAAGCAAAAACAAAAAGAAGAACTAAAACTAGAGAGCGAGAGAGAGAGAGAGAGAGAGAGAGAGAGAGAGCAACTAAAAAAAAAAACCCTAGAAGAAGAATGAAGTGTCCCTCCTCTTACATGAGTTGTATATATAGGGAATGAGGATGTAGAGTAACAAATTTCTCTTTCCTAAAAGGGGAAAACCCACAATTGGTAAGTGAGATCTTTTGAAACCAAAAGTGCTAAGATGGAGAGAGAAGAGAGAAATAAACTTGGAGAAATTTCCTATAATTTTTTTTTTTTTTACTTATTTTCTTTCTTTCTTTTTTTATTTATTTATTTTTCTCCCTCTCTTCAAATCTTATGCACAACCCTTGTTGGCCGATTTTTTTTTCTTTGGACGATTTTCCTTCTTGCTTTGTGTGATTTTGACAATCTTCTAGTGATGATGTGGAGATCCCCTTCATGCCCTTAGTGCTTTAAGTGAGTGAAAAGCAGGAAATCTTCAACAAAATTCTTCAAAAAAACAAAAAGACAACCATGAGATTCGAACTTGAGACCTTCTGATGAGCAAGGGAATTTTGCATACCATAGCTCATCAACTACACTAGGTAGTTGTTGTTGGAGAGATATGACACTCAATAATGCTTAAGGCCTTTAAAATACAAAACCTGCAAAAAGAGAGTAAAACCCAAGGTAGTTTCTAAATATGTAAAAATGCATGCTTTACTACTTAGATTTTACACATAAATGTTTCATCAATTTTCTACATTGTTCAACATTAGAGAGTATTGATTGGAACAAAGTTTGTTTAGTGGTGTTTTAGTCTTGGGATTTTGGCGAATGTCAATGGAGACATCAATATTGTTTAGCCCAAGAGGGAGATGGAAGGACTCTTATGTGGGCTTAATGAGAGTGATTGATCCATTGGCTCAAGCGATTGTAAACCAACTATGATTAAGACTCTTAGCCCAATCTAGGGAATGGATTAAGGCTTTAGGGATTTTATTATAAATGGAAGCTAATGCATTAGTCACGACTCCCCTCACGAGGAGTAGTGCATATGTGAGAGAACCAAGGGTGAAAGGCTGAGAAGATCTTAGTGGACGAAACTCCATTGTCTAGTACTTCATTATCATCTTCATGGGACCAATTTGCAAGCACGTGAGACAGAGGTTCGTCATCAATACTGTGTGGCTTCTCAACCTACACACATGTACTCTCTACTCCCTTTATGGTTTATGTGATGGTTGTGTCCCATTGATTATCATAGATACGATTAATCTATATGTTGTGTGTGTTTTAAGATCCCTGAGGGATTATTTTGGATTAATTTCTCCAACACGTACATCATAGGGGCAGAGGGTCATTTCAAGGGAAGGAGGCGCCACGGACAAAATCATTTCCTATATATGGACCAGCTTCAGTTTGGCAGTTGAGAGTTGAGACTGATAAACCAATTCAGCTGGGCCAAACTGAACCAAACCAACCAATTGACACCCTGGGACAATTATATATATAAATCTGAAAGTGACACTATATCTATGACTTTTCTTGTCCATCCAATTATTCCAAAATATCCTATAGCATTTGAACGAATATATAAAGTTTAACTAAAAGAATAGCACTATATCTATGATTCCTTTTTTGCTCCATTTCTTCCCTCTGATAATGATTAAGAGAATGAGGTTCTCTAATCCGCACTGTTAGTGGTTCATATCTATCTTGTTCTAGTGGCCTTTCGCTTATTCAAATGGCCCTTCAAGTTGACACCTCTAGGCCCTTGAGCCATTCACCTTTTATATTCCCTTCCTATTATGTTAAGTGTTTGTGTGTTCTATTAGATGGATGGCCAAAACCAAATTTGCCATATGAAAACTCAATGGAGCCAACATCTCCCACACCCAAATCATCTCTTTCTCCCACCAATCTTCTGAACAAGGTAAAGGATAACCTTGTTTTCCAATCAAAATGGTCTGAATTGAACGGAGCTATGGGAGACTTGGGAACATATATTCCCATAGTCTTAGCATTGACACTGGCCAATGACCTTAACCTTGGTGTGACTCTCTTGTTTAATGGTATCTACAATATTTTGACTGGTGTTTTCTATGGTGTTCCCATGCCTGTTCAGCCCATGAAGTCGATCGCCGCTGTTGCCATCTCTAATGGTCCGGATTTCGGTGTCCCTGAGATGATGGCCGCGGGGCTTTGCACTGGAGGGACACTTTTCTTATTGGGTATCACAGGGTTGATGGGATTTGTATACAAGCTAATTCCACTGCCTGTTGTAAGGGGAATTCAGCTCTCTCAGGGCCTCTCATTTGCCTTTACTGCAGTCAAGTATGTTAGAAATGTTCAAAATTTGTCAAAAGGAAAGTCTGGTGGGGAGAGGCCCTGGCTAGGGTTGGATGGGTTGGTTTTGGCACTTACTTGTGCTTGCTTTATTGTGATGGTGCATGGTGCAGGTGAGGAAAGTGAAGGTGATGATGAAATTATTCTAGTCACTTGCCAAGTGAATCAAGTCCTGGGAGAAGAAGGAAAGAACAATTTGGAGAATTTTAGCTTCTTCACCATCAGCCATGATAGTGTTCTTGTTAGGTGTGGTTTTGGCAATCATTAAGAGGCCTAGTGTGGTGAAAGAGATTTCATTTGGGCCATCTAGCATAAAAGTTGTGAACATCTCAAGGCATGCATGGAAAGAAGGATTCATTAAGGGCGCAATCCCTCAATTACCACTATCAGTGTTGAATTCTGTAATTGCAGTCTGTAAATTGTCTTCTGATCTTTTCCCAGAAAAGAAATTCACGGCGTCTTCTGTGTCGGTAAGTGTGGGATTGATGAATTTAGTAGGGTGTTGGTTTGGGGCCATGCCATGCTGCCATGGTGCTGGGGGGCTTGCAGGTCAGTATAAGTTTGGTGGTAGAAGTGGGGGTTGTGTTGCAGTTTTAGGGACAGCTAAAGTGGTGCTAGCTCTTCTGTTAGGGACCTCACTGGTGAAGGTGTTGAATCAATTTCCAGTAGGGTTGTTGGGGGTTCTGCTACTATTTTCAGGGATTGAGCTGGCCATGACTTGCAGAGATATGAACTCAAAGGAGGATTCATTTGTTATGCTTGTGTGTGCTGCAATTTCACTTGTGGGCTCTAGTGCAGCACTTGGGTTTGTTTGTGGGCTTGTTCTAATCTTGCTTCTCAGGCTTAGAAAGCTGGGTAAGGATTGTTTGGGTGGGAGGAGATAGATGCATACAACCCCTATAGAATAAAATAATCCTTCTTTCCATCTTTGTTTTCGTTTTCGAAGTCCGAATTAAGGCTATGTTTGGTAAACAAGAAAAGAAATGAAAATATATTTTTTTATAATTTTGAATTTAAGGAGAGAGATAGACACATAAAAAATCATTGTGTAATTATTCTTTTTTGTCTTATTATGTCTTTTGTAGTATTTTCTTTTCTTTTCTTGATTACCAAACATAGCTTAAGTGGTTGCTACAAATTATTTATTGACTGATTTAATAGTTCTATATTCAACAAAAATAAAAATGTGCCTTCTTGTTAATTATATAAAGTAAATTTTCATCTCTTTTTCCCCAGTAATTCAAATCCGAAATTGCATAGGCTACAATTAACCCCACCCTCAACCCGCACACTCTTGCATCTTCAAGGTGTAGACACCTCATTTTGTCATTTGGAGTAGACTAGCCGATGATGAATCAAGAATGTTCGAAATGTTGGAGTTCCGGTGCCCAGTAATATTTCAAATCCTTAGGATTTAAAATTGGTTAAAAATGTGTTTTGCAAATCATGATAAAATGGCTTTGTCACAAAGATAAAATTATTATTGGCCCAAATCCCAAAAACTTAATCTTGCTTTGGTTCATGCTCATACTCAAGAATACGGATCAGGTTTATGTACGAGAACAATCTCAAATGCGTGTGATTAATTTAAAATCTATTAAATAAATAAATAAAAATTCAAATCCATGAACTAGGCATGTACCAGATGAACCTGATCCGGTCTCTATACTGAAGATCATAAGGCCATTATCTTCTCTACACTTAAAAGAGGCAATTATAAACTCCCAATCTGCTGTTGGCCAATTTCTTTTCGGTCAATTGCAGCCAATTCCAAACTGAATTGACTAATTCGCCAATCCAATTAACGATTCTCAAAACCATGGCATAGATACTATCAAGTAGGGGTGTCAATTCGTGGCCCGACCCGACTAAACCAATGGGGACCGACCGTTTATAGACCGGCCCGGCCTGGACCATTTATTAAATGTGTCGGGCTTGAGCCCGGCTCGTTTATAAATGGTCGGTCTCGGTTTGCTACTTGGACCGTCGGCTCGATCGAGACCGACCGAATACTTAGCCGACGAGGCCGACCTATTGTGCACCGACTTGGCCCGACCCTTTAATGATTGTAGAATACCTATTTTACCCCAAATTAAAAATAAAAACTAAAAAGTAAAGACATGTTCACATTTTAAATAATGGTTATATTAAGCGACGGGTTATGCGTGTTGATTCTTGTTACTGTGGTGAATACCTTGGACCTATCATTCGGTCAAGGAACTAATGTAGTTAAGCTTATTTAGTGGTTGTGATAGCCATGTGGTAGGACATTTGTGTAATGCCCTCCTTACGCTAATGGTTGTCATCCAGTAATGACCTCGGTGTTACTGAACTTTGCTAGGTCACTTAGGTCGGCAGAACATTTGCGCTACTTCCCTTGTTGGCATTCAAGCCCTTGTTGGTGTTTGATGTCTTGTATTTCGTCGCAGTTTAATCCAGGGAGTACTGGTGCAGCACCTAGATAGCCAAGACGGCGGTCCGGATTAGGGTGGCAATTGTAATTTAATCCGGATTAGGGTGGCAATTGTAGTTTAATCCGGATTAGGGTTTTTCTCGCTATATATTTGTAGCGAGGGTTTCTTTCTCTGAAATGCAAGCAATACTGAGAGGTGTGAGGACGAGCGCTGTAACCCTATTCTCCATTGATAGTGAAGCAGGATCTCATATCACGGGGCGTAGGCAACCTTGCGAACCTCGTAAAATCCGTGTGCATTGTTTGTTTTGTTTTTCCATTATCTTCTGCATCGTTTTAGGGTTGCGTTTCTACAAATTGGTATCAGAGCTCTAGGTTTCCGTTTTCTAGGGTTTACTATCACGATGCAGGGAAGGGATCGAATGCCAATTATGACATCGAGAGGTTTAATGGGAAGAACAATTTCACCCTCTGGCGTCAAAGGATGAAGGATCTTACGTCTGACAAGGTTTGGAAAACGTTGTTGGGGAAGTCGAAGAAACCTGTAAAATTACTGTGAAGATTGGGAAGAGATGGAGGAAAAGCGGTAAGTGCTATTCGATTAAATTTTTCGATGATGCCCTACAATATGTTATGGGTATCGAATCGCACCAGATTATGGGCAAAATTGAAAGCATCTACATGACGAAGTCCTTAACTGAACAAGTTGTTCGTGAAGAAGCAATGTATTCTCTACGAGATGGAGGAAGGTCGGATCTATTAGAGCATCTTAACATGTTCAATCAGATCGTAAGTAAACTTGCAAACACGGAGGTTAAGATCGAGGATGAAGACAAGGCGTTCTTGTTCTTCGTCGCTCCCAGAATCATATGATCACCTAGTAACGACTCTCTTGTACGGGAAGGAGACCCTTGAGATGGATGAAGTCGCAGCTGCCCTCATGTCCAATGATACAAGGAAGAAAGCCAGTAGTACGAAATCTCAAGGAGAAGGTCTTTTCGGAGGTGACAAGGAGATAGAAAGAGGGAGACAAATCAAAAGGGATTTGGGAAAAGTCGATCGAAATCAAAAGGGACAAAGACCAAGGTCTCTTGTTACTATTGCAAGAAGGAAGGTCATCTGAAGAGAGAGTGCTTGAAGAGGAAGGCAGACTTAAAGAAGAAAGGTGTAGATAAGGCATCTGAGGAAGCTAGTGTGGCTGACAGTTCAGATGGAGATGATGGAGATGTACTCTCTATATCATCAGGTAAGAATCAACCTTCTGATTCTTGGATTTTAGATTCTGGATGTTCATATCACATGTGTCCACATAAGGATTGGTTTGATACATATCAACCATATAATGGTGGGTCTGTCCTAATGGGGAATGATGTTGTATGCAAGACCATTGGGATAGGCACTATCAAAATCAAGATGTTTGATGGGATAGTAAGAACCTTAGCGATGTAAGACATGTACGAATTAAGGAAAAACTTAGTATCTTTGGGGCACTTGACTCAAATGGCTGCAAGTACATTGCGAAGGTGGAGTTCTCAAAGTTATTAAGGGTGTAATGGTTGTCATGAAGGATAGCTAACAGAAACCTATCTGAGACTCATAGGGAGCACGATTATAGGTGGAGCATCTATGACTACAGATCAGATTTGATCGAGATGATACCTATCTGTGGCATATGCGGTTAGGGCATATGGGAGAAAGAGGATTGATGGAGCTTCATAAAAGGAAAATGTTGAAGGGAGTAAAAACTTGTAAACTGAACTTCTGCAAGTATTGTGTGTTCGGAAAACAATGCAAGGTTAGCTTCAAAACTGCAAAACATAAGAGTAAAGGGGTGCTTGATTATGTACACAGCGATGTATGGGGTCCTTCAACAACAAAATCTAAAGGTGGGGCAGAATACTTCGTGACCTTTGTTGATGATTACTCAAGGAAAGTCTGGATCTACTTCATGAAGCATAAAAGTGAGGTGTTCACTAAATTTAAGGAATGGAAGGCTGAGGTAGAAAGGAAGACAGGAAAGAAAATTAAATACTTGAGAACAGACAATGGAGGAGAGTACACATACAAGCCGTTTCTAGAATTGTGCAAAGCTGAAGGGATTACACGTCACTTCACAGTTCCAAAGACACCACAACAAAATGGTGTAGCTGAAAGGATGAACAGAACACTTCTAGAAAGAGCTCGAAGTATGAGGCTGAATGCAGGGTTGAGCAAGAGATTTTGGGCAGAAGCAGTGAACATGGCATGTTTCCTCATCAATAGGTCTCCATCAAAGGCGATTGATTGTAAAATTCCGAAGAGGTATGGACAGAAAACCATGAGATTATTCTATTATAAAAATATTTGGTTGTCCAGCCTATGCACATGTTGAGAGTGAGCAGCGTTCCAAGTTAGACTCAAAGTCTAAGCAGTGTATCTTTCTTGGTTTTAAGAAAGGTGTAAAGGGATTCAAGTTGTGGGATCCAAGTTCACAGAAGGTTGTGGTTAGCAGAGACGTTGTGTTTGATGAGTCTCCTGTAGTAAAGTCAAATTACAATTCACAAGCAGTTGGTGAAAATAAAGAAGGTTCTAGCGGTGGAGTTAGGTGAGTTAGAAACAACGAGAGAATGAGTCATCAAGTGACTTACCGAGGACAACATGAAGCGTAGAAGTTCCTATCTTGTGGCAAAGGGTAAAGGAAGCGTACTCACAAAGCACCTATGAGATCGGGTTTGAGGATATGGTTGCCTATGCCCTCGTGTGTAGTACAGTGATCCATCTTCCTACCATGATGCTTTGAGTGATGCACAGCATGATAAATGGATGACAGCTATGATGGAGGAAATGGAATCTCTGAGAAGAACAAGACTTGGGAGATTGTGGAAAACCCAAGGAAGAAAAATCATTGGGTGTAAATGGGTCTTCGTAAGAAAGAGGCACATCTGAAAGGGCGTGAAAGGTATAAGGCGGACTTGTAGCCAAAGGCTATGCATAGAAGGAGGGATAGACTACAATGAAATATTCTCTCGATGGTGAAACACACTTGATCGAGGTACTACTTGCTTTGGTGGCCATCTATGATTTAGAGCTTGAACAACTTGATGTGAAAGCGCATTTCTTCATGGTGACTTGGAGGAACAGATTTACATGGAGCGACTGAAGGTTTCAAGGTGCGGGAAAGGAAGACCATGTTTGTCTACTTAAGAGGTCGCTTTATGGCCTTAAGCAATCTCCTAGGCGTGGTACAAGCGCTTTGATTCCCACATGATGAAGATTGGCTACACAAGAAGTGAGTATGATAGTTGTGTTTATTATAAAGTGTCAAGTGATAATTCCATTATTTTGTTGATGCTTTATGTTGATGACATGCTCATTCTGCAAAGAACAAACATGATATAGCCTCTTTGAAGTGTTTGTTGAGTGCTGAATTTGAGATGAAGGATCTTGGTGCCGCTAAGAAGATTCTTGGCATGGAAATCCTTAGAGATAGAAATGCAGGTAAACTTTGGGTAACTCAGAAGAGGTATATTGAAAAGGTGCTCGAGCGTTTCAATATGGAAAAGGCCAAGCCGGTTAGCACTCCGTTAGCTAGCCACTTCAAGTTATCTGAAAAGGAATGCCCTACAACACATGAGGAGGTGGAGCAGATGTCTCAAGTCCCTTATGCTAGCGCAGTTGGGAGTCTCATGTATGCTATGGTTTGTAGCAGGCCGGATTTGTCTCATGCAGTCAGTGTTGTTAGCAGATACATGAGTAATCCAGGGAAGGAGCATTGGAATGCAATTAAGTGGATCTTCAGATATTTGAGCAAGACTAAAGATAAAGGTGTTATGTTCAGGTGGCAAGGGAAGTTCTCTGAATTGGCGAGGTTATGTTGATTCGACTATCTTTGGTGATTTAGATAAGAGGAGGTCTACTACGTGGTATGTGTTTACATTGGCTGGTGGACCTATATCATGGAGGCGATGCTTGATCTACAATTGCATTGTCCACTCTGAGGCAGAGTACATGGCGTGATTGAGGCTGCCAAGGAAGGAGTCAGTTGGTGGATGGTTCGTGAGTTGGGGTTGGAGCAAGGAGGTGCGGTGTTACATTGTGACGATCGAGTGCCATACATCTTGCAAAGAATCAGGTGTTTCATGCAAGGACAAAGCATATTGATGTGAGATTTTACAAGATCGGGAGCTTGTGTCGAAGCGATGTTCACTTGAGAAAAATTCATACAGATCTCAATCCTGCAGATATGTTTACAAAGCCGATTACTAGAGAAGTTCGAGTCTGTTTGGACTTGATTAATATTACTCATTGTTGAAGATGAGGCGCACCAAGCAGTGCGGGTTTGTACCTCTAATGAGGTACAATGATGAAAACGTCTACAAGTTATCTTTACAAGGGCTCGGCGAATTCAAGCCAAGGTGGAGATTGTTGGTGTTTGATGTCTTGTATTTTCTGATTTAATCCGAGATCTGTGCAGCTTTGAGAGGTGTGAGGACGAGCATGTAACCCTATTCTCCATTGATAGTGAAGCGGATCTCATCTCACCGGGGCGTAGGCAACCTTGCGAACCTCGTAAAATCCGTGTGCCTTGTTTGTTTTGTTTTTCCATTATCTTCGCATCGTTTTAGGGTTGCGTTTCTCTGCCCTCCGCTCGGTATTCGAGGTCATTCTAGTGGTGTTGGTCGGTTAGGTTGTCATAGGCCCTTGTATACTTTGGGGCAAACATGTGGCTGGTCGATTAAATGCATTCATGAGGGTCGGATCATTGTCTTTCGTACTTGGGTTCAATGCTCACTTGGTTCAGGTCGATGATCCTAAGGATGGCATATTTTTCCATAATAGATTGCCCCCACTCCTATCGAGCTACTTGTGAGCGATGGGAGTATCTGGATTGCCTCATAGCGAGGGCGTTACTCCCCTCTTATCGTGGTCAGCGCCAGGCTGGTAGGAAGGGTAACCACCTTATAGGCTCGGCCTATCATCTTTTGAACCTTCTCCCCTTTATTAATGCACCACAACCTTTCCGGAGGCGCGATGATGCCATGATAGCTTTTGTAATTGAAAGATGCTCCTCTTAATATTGAAGAATGGGAAGGTGCCACGTCAGCCTTCTTACCTCTAATCCGTGAGGGTGAAATCGGTCCTTTTGGTTAGCTTGGTCCACATCTTTTCTCACGAGGCACATTGTATAACTTGTCTCTCTATTAATACTCCTTACGAGTGTTTTGGGAGGACTAATATATTAGACTCCTTCAATGTTGGTCTTCTTCATTCCCATCTTCTTCTTTGCACTCAAGAGTTTCACCCTCCTATTTCCTCCTTCCCTATCGTCAGTGCACTGCAGGTGTACTCTATTTCCTTCTAGGACCATCACTACAGTCGTCATGGTCTCTCATTTTTTAGACTTCACCAATAAACTCTTTTTCAATTTCCTCCTCCTTCGTTTCATTTCTAGTTCTGGTCTCTCTTTTTTCTTTGGTCATGAAACTTAGAGGTACATATTGCTATGATCTCTGTCGCCAATAGAGCTATAGTTGTGCGCTCTATCCCTACTTTGTCGGGTGCTGCTTAGAATAGTGACTCTGTCCCTTCCATTCCGATGGCTCTGGTTATCGCTTTAATGACTACTCCCACTGTGTGCTGGCGTCCGGAGGGGCATCGGCCTACCTTTATCCCTATGGGCCTGGGCTTGACGCCATGAACTTCTTTAGCCATATGAAGGCGAGGGCTTGGCGATTAGGTCTAAGTTTCACATGCCCACACCATTACTCTATAAGTGCGCCCTTAATGAGTTTTCATGTATGCCGACTAGTGATGAAGTCATTTGTTTGAGCAAGCCTTTAGAGGTGGCCTCTGTTTCCATGTATATCCATTGGTGACTAAGATGTTTTAGTATTATGATATCTATCCATCCCAACTCCTTCCGAACAGTTAGTGGAGCTTGATTAGATCTTCGATTTCATCAACGAGATGGATGAGCGACGTCCCTCAACTTCTTGTCCTACTTTCACTTGAACTCTCGGGGCACTCACCGAGTTGGTATCCATTAAGTCGCTGGTAAGATCAAGGTCGTGGAGGAACCCTTCTTATATTAAGGGATGGAAGAATAGGTTCTTCTTTGCATCTGAAGTTGAAGGTCTATCTATAGACAATGTTTGGGATGAGCTGGATATCACTGCGGTGAAAATTCATCCATCCTTGATGGGTCTGTGACAGCAGACCTACAGACGTTGAAGGACTCAGGTTGCGATCGATACCAACTTCTTTGGGGGCGAGGACTTCCTCTCCAGCATAGGTTATCTGCAGTGATTGCCATTTGAGAATATTCTTTTCCCTTCTCTCTCTCTCTCTCTGTGTGTTTGTTGTCATCTTATATTGCAGTGTCGCTCGGTATGTAATATGATTGAGCACCTTCGCTTCCATGAGGCCTCCAATCAAAGTTGGGTGGAGGTCCAGTAAGAGAGAGAGAGAGAGAGAGAGAGAGAGAGAGAGAGAAAGAGAGAGAACAAAATGACCAATCTCCGTCAAGAGAGAAGAGAAAGAGGAGAAGGTTAGGGTTGGCAGCTGACTTGGCCACACGGTAAGCACAGAAGTGACGACAGTGGCTGACCCGACCACTATTGTGGAGATAAAGGGGACTACAGTGGCCAACCCATCAGCTCCTCAAGACATGGAGGTGGTGAGTGAGTAGTTTATGGCTCACCCTTCAAACGATGTGATCCTGCCCACTTCATTCGATTCATCGGATGGGCTTCTGGCTCGTAGAAGGTTGAGTGATGAGGGACCCCCATCTGGGGTTTTACCCTATATGGAGGTTTGGAGCATGTGGAGGATCTACCTCCATATGCAGCTCCCAGTGAAGGAGGACTTTACTTCCTTGCGGACCTTCTCACCAAGCGTTCTTTTCGAGTGCCCAAGTCACATACCCCTAAGGCACACACTTACGTGGAGGAGATATAGCAAGTGAAGGTTGTAGATGCTATGGGCAGCTGCTGGCTATCGATGATGAGAACCAGTTGAGGATCATCTCGCTTGCGATCTCAGTTTTTGTGAGAACTTCATATAGGCTTTTGGACCCTTTGCCCTTTACTCGGGATCTTCTTGCTTGAGGAGATGATGATGGAGGAGCTTGTCCATAAGAGTTGAGCAGTACTCACGTGGGTGAGACTTTACTTGAAGTGACTTGTTTATTATTTATCTTTTGAATGTTAAAGTATCTCTTGCACTAGTGGCGTCATATCGTCAAGAAATACAGCCAAGTAGACAAGTGACCAAATAGGTGGGTGTGTTGCGGCCTCTATGCAGCCGAATAGAGATCACCTCTCCACCAGCAGTTGGAAAAGATGAAGATTAAAGCCAAGGTGGCTCGGTTCCCTCTGGCGATCGGGAAAGCATGACCGTTCTCGAGGCCAAGGTCACTTTGGCTCTCGAGGCTAACAAATTCAGCTAGGAAAGAAGATCACCTGCAAAATGAACGATCAACAAGGGAGGAATCCAGGAAGGTGGCCCAACTAGAAGAGGGGCTTAAAATCTCTCGAGAAATGATGTCTATAGCTCAAGCCCACGATGAAAGTTACAAAGCTTGAAGGACTTTGAGGATTACGTTGTAACTTTCATGTTGATGCCTAGATCTATGGGGTTCGCGATTGTCGGGACTCCATTATTGTCGAGCATCGACATTCGACTTCAAGTCCTTCAAGCCATGCGCCGGACGGGAGGAGATTGAAGAGGAAAAGTGGCAAGCAGCTCAAAAGCGAGCAGAGGCAACCAAGGGAGAAGTGGCTCGGAAAGTGGCCCAAGAGGCAACTAGGGGACTAGACAATCAAACCGTAGAGCTACCATGCGGAGACGATGGTTATGGGCCAGGCAAGACTTGGGCGGTCTTTATATATCGAGTTTGTTTGTTTTGAAACAATCACTATCAAGTAGCCTTTTTAGCTTGTCAAATGAACAATTTTTGCTCGATCTCGTATAGCATTGCATTTCCTTTCCTTTTTCTTAACATGTTGAGCAGTAGCGATCGGATATTGTATTGCCAACCAAAGGTGGCCAGCCTAGGTTGGGCTTCTATTTTGTCGAACAACACATTTCGGGCTTGTATGCCAACTAGGGGTGGTTTTTGGGGTTTTGCCGATTATTACAGGCCGAGATTATTGGCCAATCTGAGGATTGGGCTTTGGAGTATTGATGATCAGTGTGGACCAAGATTTGTGTTGCCGACCTGGGGGTTGTCCTTAGGATTGTCATAGAACTAATCTAAAAAAAAAAAAAAAAAAACTAAACTTTGTAAAAAGTAGACTAAACACATGTCATACTTTGAAAGGGAAACTAGTAATTGGAACTAATAGATTACCGTAACTTAGTGATCCATTCGGTTGGTCCCTGGCAAGTTTATTGCTAGTATCTCCTGAGGTTCTCCGAATCAGGCCCTTGGGATAACTTCACCCTCCAAAGTCTGCAAGTGGTATGTCCTTAAGCATACGACTTAAGAGACTATATGGACCCTCACAGTTAACGCTCAATTTTCCTGTGTTGTGTTGATCAGAAACTTCTTTCCTTTGAAGGACCAAATCATCGAGTTGAATACCCTTTTCTTCTTCAAGTTGTAACTCCATTCGGTCCTCCTCTTATACACCTCACTTCTCATGGTGGGCACTTCTCTGACTTGATCTAAGAACTCTAGGTTGGCTCGTAGCCCTTCTTTATTAGTGTCTTCATTAAAGTTGAGGGACATATGAGACCCACAAAGACATCAACTGGGATGAGAGCCTTTGTGTCATACGCTTATTTAAACGATGTTTAGCCATTGGGGTCCGAAGTTGTTCGGTAAGCCCATACACTCTGATAGCCGGTGGCCCACTTCTTTTGTTCAAGCTCGACCCTTTTCTTTAGTCCATCTATCATGGTTCAATTAGATACCTTGGCCTGGCCATTCGACTTGAGGTGTCCCATGGATTTGTTAAGAAACTTCGTAAAGTACTCAATGGCTACTATGAGGAACTTCATCTTACCTTGTCTAAGCACAAACTGAACTAGTATGTCGATTCCCCACATCATGAAGGGTATCAGGTTAATGATGGAAGATAATTCAACGGTTGGTCGACGTGTTATCAGGTATGTATCTAGATGGACCAACACTTTTAAACATAGCACATCGCATCTTTTTGCATGTGGGGCCAATAAAATCCTTGTCTTAGGACTTTGTAGGCTAGGGCTTATCCTCGCAGGTGGCTTCTTCAAATCCCCTTATGCACCTCAGCTAATTCGTACTCAGCTTTGGATGGGCCAAGGCACTTGAGGAGTGTGCTAGGATTTAAAATGTAACTGCAAGCGTACAAATTAGTATAGCTACGAGTCAAACACAAGGAGAGCAACCACTTTATTTTTGGCTTCTTTTAATAATGCGAAAGTGAACCGATTAATGGTTGTGATCTAATTCTAACTACCGTCCTAAACATATGTATCTAAAATAACATCCTAACCATTCGTCATTTAAGAATTTAAATACGCAAGCCACTCAATTAAAATTAAATAAATAAATAAATAAAAATAAACAACCCACATAATTAAAAAATAATGAAGGAAAAAATGTTGAAATAAAAATAAAGTAAAAAAAGGGGATAAAGCTAGAGAGAGGCTCACAAGTAGGTTTCTCTACTTAGCCCGAGGGATGCATCATAATATAAGCTTCCCTACTTGATCAGAGAGTCACTCTTACAAGGGTTACTCTACTTGGCTTTAGAGAAAGGAAGACAATTAAAATAAAAACAATAAAATGATGGTTCTATGGCTAGGAGAGGCAAAACCAACATATACATTAGCCATGAACCTTGGGGAAAAGGAAAGCAATAGTATAAAGACTGAAATTAAAATCCTAAATTAAAAAAGAAAGGATAGTCAGAAGAGGGAATGAGAGGAGGGAGAGAAGACTATTGAAGAAGCCTACCTACCTGAATCAATGCTTGAACTTGAAAGCTTGGGTGATTTGAAGTACTGCAAACCCTAAAAAGCAGATCTGGAATGAACCAAATCTGAAATTTTTAGGCCTGGAGAAAACAAATCTTGAAAAAAAAAAACTGAACTTGAAAAAGAGATGCTCCATGGCTCGTGATTTTGTCACCTAGATCTAAGCCTAGAACTATAACTTAAAAATTACAACTCCATTGCATAAATCATAAATATAAAAGACTGAATAAAAATAAAAGAATGCTTGCATTAATTGAAATAAAAAGCTATTACAAAAGTGGTTAAAACAAAAACAAAGAAGAACTAAAACTAGAGAGAGAGAGAGAGAGAGAGAGAGAGAGAGCAACTAAAAAAAAAACCCTAGAAGAATAATGAAATGTCCCTCCTCCTCTTACATGAGTTGTATTTATAGGGAATGGGGAGGTAGGGTAATAAATTTCTCTTTCCTAAAAGGGAAAAACCAACAATTGGTAGGTGAGATCTTTTGAGACCAAAAGTGCTAAGGTGGAGGAGAGAGAAAAGAGAAATAAACTTGGAGAAATTTTCTATAATTTTTTTAGTTATTCTCTTTCATTTTTTTATTTATTTTTCTCTTCTTTTTCTCCCTCTCTTCTAATCTTGCACAACCCTTGTTGGCTGATTTTTCTTTCCCTTGGATGATTTTCCTTCTTGCTTTGTGTGATTTAGACAATCTTCTAGTGATGATATAGAGGAGAGAGAAGATTTGGACAAGATTTATTTCTCCCTTTTTTTTCTTTCCTTTTTTTTCTCTTTTTGCGTAAGAAATCCCTCCTATGATTTTCCATGAAAAAAAAAGACAACCAGGAGGTTTGAACTTGAGACCTCCTGATGAGCAAGGGAATTTTGCATACTAGAGCTCACCAACTACACTAGGTAGTTGTTGTTGGAGAGATATGACGTCCGATAATGCCTAAGGCCCTTAAAATACAAAACCTACAAAAAGAGAGTAAAACCCAAAGGTATTTTCATTCTAAATATGTAAAAATGCATGTTTTACTACTTAGATTTCACACATAAATGTGCTCATCAGAGTGGGCTGGAGATTTTTTTTTGTACTATGCTCCTTCTCTAAGGATGTACTTTACTGCTTGATTTTTTTACTTTTCCCTCTTCAGCACCATCTTCGGGTGGGGAGTTGTCCCTAAAGTACTTTATAATTAGGTCCATCCAAGTTGGCACTTGGGCTGCACAGCATAATTCTCCTACTACATAGGTCAACTTTTCTAATACTTCAACATATATCATTGGACCTATGCTTTTATACTCTGTCGTTGCTAGTCGGAACAAGGCATCTTCGTATGCATTCTCTGCACTAGGGACTTTTTGGATCTTAAATTTGGTGAATTGGGCGGTTAAGCTCTTCACCACTTTTAGATAGTTGACCATCATTTCTTCTTTTGCCTCAAACTCTCCCTTCACCTGGTTCACAACAAGTTGGGAATTGTTGGAGACTAGTAGTTCTTTTGCTTGTACTACCCAAGCTACTCTAAATTTGGCTATTAATGCTTCATATTCTACTCATTATTAGTGGCGGCGAAGGTGAACCACAACGTATATTGAATTTTGAAACCTTCAAGACTTGTTAGAATAAGGTCCGCTCCACTTCCTATGTCTCTGCTTGAGACGTCGATGTACAAGGTCCAGAGTCGTACGACCAGCATGTCTTTGATGTCCTCTTCCTCATCCATTAGGGTACACTCCACTATGAAGTTTGCTAACTCCTGGCCTTTGATCATCATGCAGGGCAATAATCGATATCACGCTCACTCAATTCAACTGACTAACTAACAAGCCTCCCTAAAAATGCTTGGCTTGTATAGTATTTTTTAATAGGTTGGTCGACAAGTACGAGAACCCAATGAGCCTAGAAATATGGCCTCAATTTACATGCAGCAATGACCAGTGCAAAAGCCATCTTTTCTGCCTCAGGGTATCTTGTTTCAACATCCACGAGTATATGGCTGACGTAGTAAATTGGTCACTATATTTCATCCTATTCTTTCACCAAAGCTATGGTAATGGCTATTGGTGAGACTATTAGATAAACATGTAACTTGTCCTCTGGTTCTGAACGGATGAGGAGTGGTGGCAATACAAGGTAAGCCTTCAAGGCTTCAAACGCATCTTGGCATTCGGATGTCCAAAGAAATCCTTCGGCGACTACAAGTTCTTTAGTGTTCTGAAGATAGGCAGGCACTTATCACCATCCCGGGAGATGAACCGATTGAGGGTCATGCTCGGCAGGCCAGGCTTTGAACCTCCCGAACGGTCCTTGGTGGGATCATATCTTGAATTGCTTGGATCTTTCTTATGTTTGCTTATATTCTTCTCTTTGAAACCATGAACCCCAAGAATTTTCTTGAAGTAACTCCGAACGTGCACTTCGAGGGGTTCAATTTCATCTGATTTTTCTGTAACACTTGAAATGCTTCCCCTAAATCAATCACATGATGATCGGCTTCTATGCTTTTGACAAGCATGTCATATACTTATACCTCCATATCCTTCCAATCTACTCTAAAAACATGGCCTTCACCATCCTCTAATATGTAGCTCGAATGTTCTTCACTCCGAATAGTATCGCCTTGTAATAGTAGTTGCCTCGTTTGGTTAGGAACGTCATCTTCTCTTCGTCTACCTCCTTCATCTTGATACGATTATATCCCGAAAAGGCATCTATGAAGGTCAGCATCTCATGGCCCATTGTTGCATCAATCAGTTGGTCGATCCTTGGGAGCGGGTAGTAGTCTTCTGGGTAGGATTTTATTCAGCTCATTGTAATCAATGCAAATTCACCATTTTCCGTTTGACTTTGGGAACATTACAATGTTGGCAAGGCATATGGGGAATTGTACTTCCCTAATCCGGTGTGAGGCTTTCAATTTCTCTACCTCTTCATTGATAATTTTCTATTGCTCGGAAGTGAAGTTTCTACTCTTTAGCTTAACCAGTTTTTGTCCTTGTTCAGCATTGAGGGCATGTTCGGAGATGGCTCTAGGGGTGCCGGACATGTGCTACGTTAACAAGAGAAGACATTCGAGTTCTTTCAAAGGATGTTAAGTATTTCCTAAACTTGTCCTTGGTTCAATCAGGCTCCAAGATGCATTGTTCGGTCTGGTTCTTCCTCTACTTGCACCAAATCCTCCACAGGTTCCCCTCTTTGCAGGCTAGATCCATCTCAGACGTCTCCAACCTCAATTCCACAAGCTAGGGCCGAAATGACACCCAAAGGTTTCACTTGCAACTTGTTGGATATCGACACGTACTCCAATGTGACGACCAAAGGAGGCAAAGGCAAGGCTCCCGCCAACAAAATCTCGTCGTTAGCTTGCTGACTATTCCCTTGGTCTCCTAGCTCTTCTTGTGCAGTTCAGAGAGGATGTGTGGGAGACCCATCGTGTAGATTCATGACTTTGGATAAATGACTTGAATAGCAACATTCCCACACAGAGAAATGTGCACAAAAGTGAACATCGGGTTGATCTGACGGAGGGCTATCCGATGCCTAAGTCAGATCTCTCTACAAACAGATAATTCCAGTAAGAATAGAAAAAGATTGATCCTCTAGAAAGGGTTTACCTGGGTATTTATAGCTGAATATTGAGGCCATCGAGTGAGAGTCCTGCTTTGGTAGCTTTCTAATGCTAGTAGGATTCTGATTATAACAAGAGTTGTGAAGGGAAAGTGAATATGGTGGACGTCCTAGTTATGGGAACTCCACGTATTAGCCATATCCCCCCGAGATATGGCGAGATATTCTTCCTTCTAGGGAAGATTCGATATTCCGTTGAGTGTCCTTTCTGGACTAGGATTAGTCTGTATCTTGTAACTCACATGTTGGACTTGGTAAGTCTTTTTAGGCATACCTTGGTGAGGAAACCCATTGGAATCTCCAGCCAAGCGATCTAAGTCAAGTGGTCTAATTGGCAAGCCACTTACCCTAAGTGACAGGTGTATGTGCGAATTTCCATTCAGCTGGTGAACACCTTAGACCTACCGTTTGGTCAAGGAACTAATGCAATTGGGCTTATTCAGTGGTTTGGATAGCCATGTGGCAGGACATTGTGTAATGCCCTCCTTATGCCAGTGCTTGTCATTCAGTAGTGACCTCGGCATTACTAAGCTTTGCCGAGTCACTTAGGTTACAGCTCGGCGGAACATCTGCGCTACTTCCCTTGTTGGCATTTGGCTCACCGCTTGGTACACGAGGACTATCTAGTGGAGTTGGTCCAACTTGTCATCGACCCCTTATCTACTTCAGGCCAAACAGGTGGTTTGGTCAAATCAAAACCATTCGTGAGGGTCTAGATCATTGTTTATCATACTCAGACTTGCTGCTCGCTTGATTCCCATGAGACGATCAGAAGGATGGCACATTTTTACCATAACACATTCCTTTCCACCATCTGTGGCATACACTGGCACTCAAATCCTGATATGATGAGGTAGTTAGAATATTCGAAACCCCTATTTCTACTCTTGGCTACTAAGAATCTCAGGGTTTCATCTCTTCAAGTTGATCTTTCATCAGTCCAAGTTGGGAGGTGAAATTTTTCCAAGTCTTGAAGCAAATTGGAATTTCCATCTTCTTGCTAATCCGATCTCATCCGAGGTTAGCAGAGGTCTATATTCAAAAGAAGTTTCCACAGAACAACTTGTGATGGCACGAATGCAAAGATTTATTCCACTGATCTACAAAAAGGTTGCAATCCCTTAAGTTTCACTGGGTTTCTTATTTCTTTCTATAGGTCTTCGATTTTTGTTGGTTCTTGTAAAAGGGTTGTTCCATAGTGAAGGGTTAGGAATTGGAATCCTTTTGCTAAAATGTGATTTTATTCTCCCTTTTCTATTTAATCCTTCTCCTTTTCCCCTTTTTACTTGGAAATTCGTATTCTAATGGTGTCATTGAGCCTACTCGGACAGAGTTGATACCAAAACCCGAGTCAACTTGAGCAAGAGTTGTACTGACTCAGAGCCAACGTCAAAGGCTCTCTGGCTGATGCCATTTGCACCTAGGCCAATGTCAGCTAAATGTCAACTACATCGACCAAAATACCAATTTTGTTAGGTCCTACGATATTCTACGGATTTTGTCAATCTCTTTCCAAATCTTGTACCTTGGCACCTAAGGGACATTCGTAGACACACACTATGATCCTAGGACACCTAGAAGACTCTAGAAACATATGTAATAAATGTGTTAATTGTCAATACCCATTGGGAATAGACACTCCCATAAATAGACCCAAATCTCTCTTTAAGAAAAGAAGGAGATCTCACCCTATTTTGGAAGCAATCTTATACCTTTCTTGGTGACCAAGGAGCCTCCCAAATATAAATACATGACCCCTTCTATGTTTTAGGGATACCAGACAATTTTACATAGTCATATGTACACGTATCCAACACCCTCAATCATAGCCGTTGAGATTCATGCACTAGAGTCGTAAGAAACTACTACTGTACTTCGCATCAGTTTGAACTTGCACTGATCAAACCTAAGCACACAACCTTCCAACCAAATAACACCCTTCACAAAATTTGTAGAGGGGTAAGTCCTCTTTCACTCCCTTTTTACAGACTTTCAATTCGATTTTACGCTCGGAGTTATCGTACTTTTACTTAGCAAAACTTATTGTTGTCCCCAATAGGATAGCAGTGAAGTACAACTTACATTACTTTCTATAGGGATTTTCAAAAAATGGCCTTCTTCAAAATTTTAGATTGGATTTCTTTACTGTAAAATTTCATAATTTTTCAACTTTATTTACTATCTTACTCTTATTTTTCCCTTTGCTAACCAATGCAAAACCTGGGATTTCTCTTCAATGGAATCTCGGATCACAAACTTGCTAAATGCATTTTTTCCATGGTTTTTTGCAAAATTTTCTCTTTCAAAATTGTTTTACATGATGTTTCTATTTAACCTGATTTTTTTTCAATTTTATTTCAATTTTTCATGGAAGGTTTCCTCACTAATATTCGTTCTTTTCAGCTCATTTATCATTACATCTTTTCCCTTTTCAATTGTTCAACTCTTCTTTGCACTGATTATGCAATGTTGTATTTATAGGGTTTACATGTTCGTATTTATTGTATGCAAATAATCCCCAACCCTATGTTCAATTCTATTCACGCCATGCTCCATGAGATGAATGATAGAGCTAGCTTCATCATTTTTCTTACTCTATGCATTCTTTCTTTACATTCCATATATTGACCATGCAGAGTAGCTAGATACGGGTACTTGAATTTGAACTTCTCTATTACATTCTTGATCATGTTTTTCTTTCAATATATGTGTGATTATAATGTTTGTACATGTTCAAAACCTAGACGGCCCATTCAATGATTTGTGTGTATACCTAGGATAGAAGTCTGGTTCTTATCAGTGTAGTGAGGTGCCTCAACTTCCTCGAATCGCATCATAACATGAATCCTAACCCATCATTAAACAATTCGGATGGAGTCACTTTTTCAATTTCAATTTCAATTAGCACTGGGTCTTAGACCCTATTAGGTGACGACTTTCGGTCAATACAGAGATCGACGGTTTCTCGAGACTTAGGTCCTCATACTTGGGATTCAAGTGTAGCATTTATTTCCAATGATGTAAATTGAGAATCTCTATAGTGCCCAAGATATAGATATATTGGATAATCGGCATTGCTCTTCTATTCTACTGATGGCAATGCCAAAGTTGGAGGATTTAAATAATTGATTTTTATTTTCCATCTGGGGATGCCTAGACGTATTCTCTATATCATATTTTTTTTTCTTTCAAAACCATTTTTCTAATCATTAGCAAAATGCAAAAAAAAAATAATTAAAAAATGGGAAAAGATTGGGTATGTTGCTGGTATACTATAAGCTAGCACCCATTGTATCTCTCTCTCTACCCCTTTTGAAATGACCCCCTACCCCTCCTTTATGATACCTCATCTGGTGCACCATTGGCGTCTTCCGCTAGCTTACCGTATACATTGGCATGCCTATCCATCTCCCAAAAAAAAATTATATATATACACACGTGCAAATGCACGTGTAGTAGAATATTTTTCTTAGAGTGTTTATTTGGATAAACTTTTACTCATAAATTTTTTAAACGATTTCCATTGGAATGTAATCTTTTTCCCCTAGAAAATATATCTAACCATTTTTGCTTTCAAAATTTGAATAGATCCTACTTAGCATTGTTTCATCAATAGTTTCTTCCATAGGTACTAACTTCTCGAGTGAAAAACTTAAATAGTAACGTCTAGCCAAAACACACATGCAAATGCATGTGGCATAACATTGATTATTAGTGTATGTGTTTATGTGGATCATAGAAATATAAAATTAAATTGAAATTTAATATCTAATTAAGCATTTAAAGCCTTTTTTATTTGTAACATAAATTTAAATTTTAAAAGCATCTTAAATGTAGGATCCAAATATGAACAAAAGATAATGATTGTTTAAGGATGGTTAGTAAACAACATTTCTCAATCTTTCTCTATTTTTATTTCTTAAAATTTTTTGTCTTTAATATAGGATCCAATATTGGTTCTAATATTAACCTAAAATTCATTAGGTACCTTTATCGGTTCATGCTTTGGTTTCACTTATTGTCACACCAAAACCAAACCAAATCAAACCGATTAAAACCCTAACAATATTAGGTTATTCTCTTCTATTCATATTTCAAGGCATGCATCTCCCATAAAAAGCATACTTCTTGTTTTTTTTTGTACCAAATTTCGCAGGAATTCGAACGGTTAATCATATTATCTAACTGTTCTATAATGATACTAACAGAATATAGATTACCAAATTTAAAGATTTAACTTCAGAATCAACGAGCAACTTGTCATTTATCAAATTGATATAACCAGAAACAGAGAATTCAGGAGAAACAGTAAATGAGAGAGAAAAAGGAGAGAGAGGATTGTGGGGTAGAGAAAATGGGGAAACAAAATTGTGGGGCAGGGAGAGGAGAGAAAGAAGAGATCACCAAAAAAAAACTTTTCCATTATCAAATCGTGGGGGACTGTGAGCCATTACCTTATTTAAAACTCTTAGAAAGCAAAAACTGATTGAACGACGAAATCATGGACTGACGAGGAAATTATAATTCATATTCCACTCTATCTTGACAACTTAATCCTTTCAATGGGCTCCGTTACCGATCTAGAAACCAAATCCTATAGATGCCCATCAGGGAACCTATAAACAAACCTTCAAATGCCAGAATGTCACCAGAGCTTGACAATGTCTTTTCTGGTTTAAAATCAGAATATTCCTGCCACGGTGAGCTTAACAAAGTGAGCTTAACAAAGACCAGAAAAAACATTTGTTTTTCTTTTCTTTGCTTCTCCTGTCATCCAAACACAGCCTAAATAGGGAGGATTTGTTTTTTGAGAGGATTTGTTTTGTTTTTCTCTTATTAATCACAAAGAAGAACCTTCTCCGGCTATCCTGCATTCAAATACCCTAAAGATTTCCTAAAGAATGTGTTAAGGTAGAAATTTGAGTTTCAAAATAAAATTATTGATACATTTCTCTGTATTTGAAGTCTCGTTGGTTTTGAATTCAATCAAAATAAAATTATTGATACATTTCTGCTGTATTTGAAGTCCCGTTGGTTTTGAATTCAATCTGCTATGGCAAGTCCTCATCTCACTTGAGTTCAATCCAGTTGCCCACCGTATCAGATTCAATAGATAAAAATCTCATAAGAAACCTTGAAGATGCCATCAGTTTGCAGATAAATTCTAGGGGGAGAAAGAAGAAAGTATAGAAGGAAGAAAACATGCATAACTTAAATCTAATAACAAGTATGGCTTTTTAAATAGAATTGATCAGAGACAACAAAAGATCTATGTGGCCAATCCCATTCAATTTGGATAAAGCTGAGTTGAGTAAATCATAGAAGAGACTAAATGTAACTTCAAGTTTTTAACCTTTATTTTTATTCATGAGTCCATGACTCAATGGACAAAGGATTCATCAAGAGTTGTCGAATTCCCATCATCCAATAAATAATCTCCTATTCTAAGTTCTAGAGAAGCATACAAAATTACAAGTAAATTTCACAAAACACCACACTCCAATGGGAAATTTTCAAAGTGATATCAACTTTTGAGACAGGAATGAGGCTGGACTACTTCTTCATTCCTTCCATAAGCATTAATACAATTAGAACTAAGTTCTTGACCAAAAATAGTAGGAACCAATTGTACATTGTCCAATAATATTCCAATGCAGGCAATGACTGCAACCAAGATTCACAACCACTTGGTTTCTTGATGTTCCTCTAATTCCTCTGTAGCTTACATCGCTTATTTGAACACCGGTCGGCTTTAATAAATAACAAATTATAAACAAATTCAGTAACTAATATACTTTTGAGTTGTATTTTGTATGCATTCTCAGAATAGATTCCTGGTCTATAATGCATATTGAAGCGAGAAAATAGAGAAGAATCAGGATTCAAAATGTGTTATAAACCTAGAATCTATTCCGAGAATATATACCAAACACAGTCTTGACAAGACAAATTAACAAGTACTAGACATGATGTAGAAAGAGAGAGACCTGTCCTTTACATGCACCCCTTACATCGCAATAATTTTGATCAATGATAATAGGATTCTCCACATTCATGAAATTTAGCTGCTCAAATGAGATATTTCGAGCGTAACCACTTCCACCCTATTGAAAGAGAAGCAAAGAAGAAGAGTAATTAAAACCTAGTGAGTTGATGAAGCTAGTTGATCATTGACATAGCTATAACTAATTTCTCATATATCTCACACAAGTGCTAATCTTTTGTACCTGCCATGTCTTGATCCTTGCTCCATTGGTAGTATTCATAAACTGTGCATAGCTCACAGTTATGTTCTCTACTTGCGCTTTAGTTCCCCATTGGGTCCCTTACCTAAGCTTCCAATGCTGATATACATATAAAAGAAAGTGTTAAAATGCATCCAAACAGGCCTTTATACATTACCATAGATATGTAGAAACCCACCTTATACCATGACCAGGACCACAAATGGGAAATTTGATTATTATATTGGAAGTGAAGTCCCCAATGGATATACAGTCATCACCTGATATCATCATGAGAATAAATTTGGGAAAGGATTAAGAATATATTAACATGGAAAGTGGTAATTGAGGGAATGAGAGGAGAAAAGGCATATATATATATATATATATATATATATAGCCAGACTCAATGTTTGAGTTGTAGATGTTCACGTATTGAGAAGATTGGATGTGAATGCCATCTGTGTTAGGGCTAGACCCTGGTGCCCTTATGACTACGGTATTGATCTGGACCTGGTAACACCCAATAAGGAGGATGTGGGTTTGGGGACTGTTTGTCACGTACATGTTATTCAGGGTGAGTCCTTGGCAGCTAGAGAACCTAAGCATCTGCAGAGAAGTGTACACCACTTGTGGTAAGTAATTCCTCTTTTCAATCATTATTCTTTGTCCAAAAGTCTTGTGCACAGCCATGCACATAGCCGATGGATGGGGATGAGGGTCTATGGTGCACCGCTTCACCCTCATTTGATGACTATGTGCATCATGCATGTATGACCATGCATAAAAACCTTTCCCCGTATGCTTGTATAGTCCTCTTCCATATAGCTCTCTCTCTCTCTCTCTCTCTTCTTCATGATAATGATACTTATAGTTGGAGCAAGAGAGGTACATCCCTGTAAATTAAAAAAAAAAAACTTTAATTAAGCTTACTTATTAGAATGACATATTAACACCATGTTTGTTTGGCAAGAATTGAAAAGAAAATATAAGTATCTATTATTTGTTTGTCAATGGGGAAAAAAAAAATTATCTCTCTTCTAGATTTGAAATCCCCATGGGAATGCTGAAATTTATTTTTTTTTCCAAAATTTTAAGATTTTGTAAGATTTTTTTTTTCCTTTTCTATAATTTCTTGCAAATTTAGTAAGAATTTAAATCTTTAAGAATAAAAAAAGAAAGAATTAAGTTAATGTACTGATTCCTAATGATATCTGCATGACTGATTCCACCAGCCAGAGCCCTTCCATCAATTAGACCAGGACCACTGATGTTGAGTCCATTGATGCCATCGAACTCGAGCCATCAACTGGAGTCGATCCCCTTCCATGCTAAGGGCATGTCTGGTGCTATATATTCCCATCAATCTGCATTGCAGACAAATTGAAATCAGATAAAATGATAGAACTTTTATATTTGTGTTGTTATGTGACATAAATTAATGCGAAATCAATTTTCCACTACCATTAGCACAAATGATAAAATATTTGGTTGCATCAACCATGATTCTCCTTTAATAGAATCAATCTGGTGTTCTAAATATAATCTTCGTATTTTATATATATATATATATATATATAGTATTGTTCCAATTTTATTAGATATATTCAAGAAAATATATTATGAGAAAAAAGATATGAATATACAAATGAAAGGTAGGCCCAACATGCTTCTTTTAGGTCAAAATTGAAAGAGATTAAGATACAATCTATATAAATACATATGTCCAAATCATCCTTAAAAAAATTTGCAAAGCTCCCCAAAAATCACAAGGATAGAGGATGATTTTCGAAGATCAAAAGCCAACAAAACATTATAATCTCCACATACCTTTACATTGACATTGTTAGCCTTGCAAGAGCCCTTGAAAGTCAAGGATTTCACCAAAAATGTTTTTCCTTGAGAAATAATCATTGAAGGAACACCATTTGCAAAATTACAAGTGTCACTCCACGCCTTGAAAAATGCCTGAAAATATCATCCATTAACCCAATGAATACTATATGGTTGCATTTGGTAGGCATTCTTCGCCAATGTTGCATTCTATGATGAAAAAAATAAGTGCTTTTAATCATTTTACGATGCAAGATTGACTTCAAATGTATTCCAAGAATGCATATCAAACATAATAAATGGAAACTCAAAAGGACTACAACACCACATTAAGAGAATAGAAAATCATATATTACATTGGAATCATCCGTCTGACCATCACCAACAGCTCCATAGTCAACAACACTAAAGCTTTTTTGAGCTGCAGTTGCCATTATGGAATAATAAACCATGCAGAGAATAAGCAAAACAGCTAATTGATCCTGCAAAAACAGAACCCAAATAAGAAGATGAAGTCCTTACCCACAACCCAAAAAATCCATCTAGCCTTAGAAAGTTGAAATATTTCTTACCATGTTAGAAAGTTGAAATGTTTCTTACCATGATAGAACTATAGAAGAGAAGGCTGGCACACACTGTCCTACAACTCCTTAATTTCCTTTGTGGGGAGCGCAATAAGCTTGACTTAGAAGATAAAGAAAAAAACAAATCTTTTTATACCTAAAGCTGCAAACAACCCCTTCCTTGTTAACAAACTATTCCTATTTGTAGGGTTGACCGTAATTCTGTTTTGCTAAATTTTTATTTGATTTTTCTAAGATATATCTTGTTTGTTGTCGTCTATTTTAATATTTAATGATGAACAAGTTTTTAAGAGTGGGAGATCATACGAAAACAACCCAAAACGGCAGCCAACAAATCCCTTAAATCACTCCAGGCGAGATTCAGTGACTGGTAAATTAGATTTTTTATAATTTTACCTTTGTTCCGATATTGATACCAACTGTGATCGGCAAGGTATTGAGATCGGTCTTTGTTGATACCAATATGATACGACCAATATATATTATGAAATACCACTCGGACAGAACTCAAAGTGATCATAGGGCCATCCCCTTACCTACATAGCCGATATGAGCAGATCCGGGCCTCACATCCTTCTTTTGCAAGATCTCGCTTTTAGTTCGTAGAGTGGATTAAACATATGTTCAGCTTGATTAGTTGGTGCAATCACTTCATCATCTTATGATTTGAAACTCTATTTGACCTACACAAAGAACTATGTTCTTGCTTGGTAAGATCTTTCATTTGTTTTTTGTGTTCTTTTGATTTTCTAGTAGTAAGATATGTCGGTCATCTAACACCGATACCTAAAACTATAGGTGTCAAATCCATACCCACATCGATAGAAAAGACCAAACCTGACACGATTATGACTCGAACTAGATCGACCTTAATAAGGGCTTGATCCTATGATGACCTGATGTGCACCAAAATCTAAGACTATCTAAGGAAAATAGAGGTTTACTTATCATTAATAAATGAGATAATAATGAATCATTTAAAAGAAAATGCAAGAAAAATGTCCTATAGTTGCGGCCTGCGGGGACATTTGGTGTTTCCGCCGCCATAGACCTGTGACTACGGTTTTATTATCCGTAGAAACTTAGCAGCGAATTAATCGCCGTATTTGAACCACAACAGTTAATGGTTACTCTCATTAGCGTAAATTGAAGGTCTGATGAAGAGTTTTACTGTTTTTTAGGAACCCACTCTCATAAAATAAATAATGAGAGTTCTAATAAATGGGTGTGTCCTACTTTCTGCTAGACATAATATACCCCTCTGTGCAATTAATTGTCACTTTTACGATAGGATAAATAGTGTAATTTCACATATAGTTATATAAAATTACATAGATAATTACACATACACCTTTAGATAAAGGACAAAAATGTAATAGTGCTTCGCATTTCTTCCAAAACACCTCTCAAAACCTCTCTGCTTGGTTCAAGTGGTGCCGCTGCTTCCCATGATGTCTCATCAGTGTTATCCACAAGATGCGCAACTTCTACATGGATATCTCCTTCCACTTCCAGAGCTCCATCTTTCCCCTCATCGGCAAGATCACTCCTTCCAACACCTATTAGATTTGGGAACGTGACATCAACCTCTATTTCGAAACTCCCTTCTATGGTTCGAAAGCCACAAGATCATCAAGTGTGACCGATGATGAAATCGGATTTTTAAAATGCAGCAGGTTACTTCATCTATGTCCACCCCAACACCTTTTTTTTTTTTTTTTTTTTTTTTTTGGTATGTAACTTACACTATAGAAGGAGGGAAGGGGAAAGTAACACAAGACCTAGTGAGTGTGGGCTTATCATACCACTTCCTCACCAATTACACTAGGTAGTTGTTGTTCATCAACATAATATTATAAGAACAAGATTCTTCAGATGATTTTTTTTTTTTTAAATTAATTGTAATGGGATTTCACAATTTCTAAAAATAAATGCTTTAGAAATCTCTTTGATTCACTCACACTGAAATTTTGAGGATTGATCTACAGTGTATGGCTTCCCAAATAAAACCAATAGAGACCCAAAAATATCAACTAAGATTACCTCAAAATAGTACTTCAAAATAGCAGAAAACTAAAATAGGCAGAACTATTGTTCTTTTATATTCGATCACTTTGCAGCCACTTTATTATCGTATCTACTGTCTAATATTTTTTAATTATGTTAATGTCCTTGAAGCATAATTAAAGTTCAGACTTTTTACCTTTTTTCCTACATACACTTCAAGTGGAATGACGTTTTATTCCAAGCATAATAAGAGCAATAATTGTCTAACATTGGACAGAAAAGATAGGTTACAATTTATGTTATAATCGTCCTTGGCTACAACAGTTTTTCTTAATATAAATTATATAATGACTATTTAAAATAATTGTAGATGCCTAATTTTATCCCCAAACAAAGATGATTCACAGACGATTCAATACTAGTACGCTTTCTTTCGTGAAAGAATCTCAATTTTGGTCAAATCTAGCCAATTCTGATCAAACCTAGTCAACTTAGCCAATTTTGGTCAAGCTCATCAACTCATCCAATTTTGGCCTAACCCAGACAATTTAGCCAATTTTTGGTCAAACCTAAACTCAATTAATTCTGATCAAACCCAATCAACTCAACAAATTTTGGTCAAATCCAATCAACTCAACCAAGTTAAATCTAATTAACCCAATCAAATATGGTAAAACCCAATTGACTCAGCTAAGTCTAACTATCCTAACCGAGTTCATTTTGCATGAATGCATAGGATATGGTTCAGTGTAGGAAATGTCAAAGATCCAGCCCAATACTAGTCAATGATACGGGGAGGTGACCGCAAGGGGTCAATAACATCTTCTATCATAAAATGATGATCAGGCCAGTCAAGCGTTCAACCCTAGCCTTCTCATCATTGAATAATTTTCGAAATTATGAATCTATCAATATCTTACACATGAAAATCGAATGACTGAATGTTTTGCAATGTGATCCTAAAGTTTGAACCTCATTAAATCATGTTGGAGGATACCAAACCACATTGAACCAATTTAACCCATTTGAACCAAACTAAATCAAGTTAAAACCCCTTTTTTTAATTGGGCTCAAGTCAAGCCAAATTCATCTCTTTTAGCCAAAGTTCAAACCTTAGCCCATATACTTGAAGTCCAAGTCAACTTGGCTTGAGCCAAGCCAAGCCAAGCCAAGCCAAAGGAGACCCTCCAACCGACCACATTAATTGCAATTTGAGGCTATACAAAGCATTGAAGTTGGTAGTCTTTTTGGCCATGCAAGGCCTATTATTTGGCCGTTCAAGGTTTTATTTATTATTATTATTTTTTTTTTTTTGGCTGTTTACGCCTAAACGGCTAGGTACGTAGAGTGTTATTATCCCTATAATGCCTCATATTTGCCTAGAAAAGAAAGACTTTTTTCACCCTTTACTGACCAATTCACTACCAATTCACCGCCCCTCTTTCATTTTCTTTGAGATTCACTCTGAGACACCAAGGCAGAGGAAGAGAGAAAAGAAAAAAATCTGTGTGGACCACTGTCAAAAAATATGATTTTCTCTCTGGGAAATTTTGTCCGAGACTTGTTCAAGTCTTGTGAGTTGTGACCATCCTTACTTACCCACCTTTAGCTTCCTTTTATCCTGTTTAAGTCCTTAAAGCCAATTCCGTTTGAACCTAAATTCCAAGGTATGCTCTTGAGTTCGTGAGTGCGCTATGAAACATAGAGCTGTCCAGAAAGCCATGAAGCGGAGTACGATTCTTACTTTTAGCAGAGGCCGTACGACGTAAATAACCATTATGAATATATATATATATATATATTAAAGGTTTGGCAAAATGGTCGCGGTACATATAGAAAAATAAGAATGCGAAATGTCTAGAGACCGGTGAATGTTCACGTAAGTGATATGATTGATACGTGTTAAATATGTTAATCTTGTTAAAGAGTAGTAAACAGTTACAACTCTGTTTATTATTATTATTATTTAAATAAATAAATAATAAAAATCCCAATATAAGCGGAGTCCTCCTTTGATTCCACCTAGAAATCTCGATCCTCTCTCTCTCTCTCCTTGCTTCTTCTTCAAGGCCGTTCCTTCTTTCTTCTTCCTTTTTCAGCACTCTCAAATCTAGTTGAAGTTTTGTTTACCAATCTCACTGAAGATTTGCATCCATGGTAAAATTCTCATATGTTAATAATATCTACCTAAGAAGTAATAATAAAATCCTAGATATTCAAGAGCTTTGTTTACTTTATAAATTCAAATTTGTCCTTTGCCATACATGCAAGATTTACTGTCTAAATCCCTTCCCTGATGATTAATATGTAAACATGATATTTGGATATATGTGGCCAAGTCTCTCACATGCTCAGTGCCTGAAAATAGTTATGCTGATTTTTTTCTTACCTCATCCTATTTTAGAGAGAGAGAGAGAGAGAGAGAGAGAGAATTGAGATTTTCCGGCAGAATCAAAGGAGAAGTCCGCTTATATTGGATTTTTATTTTTTATTTATTTATTTATTTATATAAAAAAAATATATTAGACAAGTAAAGTAACCACGTCCATCATCTCTCCACCTAGGAATCAGTTACAATATAAAAAAGCTAATAGATGGTTTAGATTAATCTAATATTAAATGGACGGTTAATATTAAAAGAAAATGAAAATAAGATTATAATACGTACGTCCTGCTACCACTAGCCCTAAAGGTTTATTATTAAAATATAACCACCTCTACCAACTCGGTTAGGGGCAGGTTGTTCCCGGCCACCATTTTGCTACTCCACCACCTCCAGCAAGGCTGCAATGTAAACTGAGGGTGGTGTATCTTTCAAAGCTATGTTTACAACTATCTAGTTGAATCTGCTGTGTGTTGGCGGGAGATCATTCAAGGCGGTAAAACTTGCTTAGTTAAATATTGTAAAGGAAATTTCAGTATTTCATTGGCATTGAAGTCTTGGGACAGTTGTTCTAAGGGTGCAAGGATGTTGTCAAAGGATTCTTGCTTCATAATCGTATTCTTCTATATCTAATCAGACTTCATTGAATTCAATAAGGTTCTCTCTTTGGAGCCATTGCATTTTGTTCTATTATATATTATCGATACATCTCATCAGCAAATCATGCACACTAAGGTACTGTTTGAAAACGGTTCTATTGTTTCTGTGTCTAGAAACAGCAGAAACGGCTTTTTAAGTTTGCATAAACAAAAACGGACATTTGGTGTTTGATAAACCTATATCTCAAAAGGTTTTTTATATACATAATGTCACTAGAAAACCCAATAGTATCATCGGATGCCCAAAAGAGAGAGAGGGTTCGGTTGCCTCTTTTTAGGTTCAAATAGTTGAGAGATTTGTCAAGCACAACAGCCTTTTTTTCTCTCAAATTAGTTTCTAGAAACGACGACCGACTTGTTTTTAAATTCATTTTTAGAATTGTAAATAGACATAAATTTTGATTTATGTTTCTAGAAATGGGTGAAATGGAACAACTGTATCGAATACGTTTTAGGTTTTTTCTCCATTTCTGGGAACAAGAAAATGCAAAAACAACATAAACGAAACATTGTCAAATGGTGCCTAACATAACCCCATGTGCAGTTGTGTCTAGCTCACATTCCGTTACATAGTTTGTTACTTCTGTTATGCTCAAATGTATTTAGTTTACGATTCCACAAGTGGGTTAAAAAACTATAGTATATAAGTATAACCTTACTGGAATTAAATATAATAAAACAATACTTTCATGGTATCAAGAGACCTAGGCGCTCACACAAGTCCAGTTCTTGGGTATTCTTTTTTAGTTCTAGTTTCTTTACATTTTCTTCCATGGTGTCTTCTTTCACTCAACAAGAAATTCTTCGAATGCTTCCTTTACCCTAGTTTCTACAAATGTTGCTCCCAAGCTTTCGCTCAAGCTCAATTCTTTGAATTACTTGCCGTGGAGAGCTCAATTCCTTCCACTTTTTCGTGGATATAATCTGTTAGGGTATGTTGATGGATCATAACCTCGTTTTTCTGCATCTCTGGTGGCTTCTGATGCTTTAGTGATTGATGATGGTGTTGAAACTCTCTAGGATCGACAGGATCAGCTCCTGAGTTGGATAATTTCCTCATCTCCGAGTCAACGATCTCTCATGTAGTTAGTGCAAACACCTCCTATGAAGCCTGGGGAATCCTCAGTCATGTGTTTGCTCCTTCTTCTCGCATAAGAGTTATCGATCTTAAGGATCGGCCTTTTCATCTTTATTGTGGTTCTAAAATAAGCATTGACTACATTCTCTCTTTTTGCTCCATTGATGATACCCTCGCAGCTGACGAGGATCTGGTTCTTGCAGTCCTTCATGGTCTTGGCCCTGAGTATCATGATTTCACCACCTCCATTCGTCTTCGAGCTACTCCAATAACTTTGTGGAGCTCACAGGACTTCTTATAACTCATGAAAATTTCTTTTCTTCCTCTGAAAGTGTCACAAGATTATCTCTATAGCTAACATGGTGGCTTTAGCTACAACAATTCTGCCAACACAGCCTCTGGTGGTTTGTACTATCGCTCTTCTAGTTATCATGGCAATCGCTATCACGGCAACTGCTATTGAGGTAATTGACGGTCAAATTGGTCTTCTTCCTCTAATTCTGATCAGAATTAGAACTCGGGGAATTTACTATCATTCCCCTACACTTGTCCTATATTTACTAAAACTCCCCTACTTTTTATTTTTTTACTGATACTCCCTTGCTTTTATATTTTTACATCTCTTTCTCCCTTGCTCTTTTTAAATACCCACATTACTTTTCCTTTTCACTTGTAACCTATTACACTTTTTCAAATTGATTGGTTTAAAACATGGTTTGAACCAAACTATTTACAAGTTTTGTCTCATCCAATCATCAAGGATATTGACATAGTTGATGTGTCATTGAAGACATTATTTATTTATTTATTATTATTATTTTTATTTCGTCTCATATAATCATCAGAGACGTTGTTTATTTATTATTATTTTTATTTTATCTCATCCATCATCACAAATTTAGCAATCTATTTTTTATGGGTGTTAGATTGGTATCGGTCTCGGCCAATCTAAGGATTAAAAAAAAAAAAAAAATTGGAACATATGATATCGATATAGATATTGATCAGATACAAAATTATTATTTTTTGAATTTACAATATCCATGATGATTGGTTGAGATAACACATGTTAGTGGTTTTGTTCAAACCATGTTTTGAACCAAACCAATCAATTTGAAAAAAGTGTAATAGGAACAAGTGAAAAAGAAAGGTAATCTGGGTATTTAAAAAGAGCAAGGGGAAAGAGATGTAAATATCAAAAAGCAGGGAAGTATCATGAAAAAAGTAAAAGGTATGGGGGTTTTAGTAAATATAGGCCAAGTGTAAGGGAGTGATAGTAAATTCCCCGTAGGACTCCGGGTATGATACACACTCACCTTCTCGTGGCTCTCATCCACTCTATTACTAGAATCAGAAAGCCTCTGCACAGGTATCTTCTTTTCCAGCAGCCTCCTCTCCACCGCATCTGAGTTGCTGAATTTACAATCAGGCCGGTCATCAGGCTCATATTGCCTTCAATTCTACAATCATGCATTTCTTGGTTCCTGTTTTTCCTCTATCTCGAATCCAACTTCTTCTCCTTGGCTTATTAATAGTTTTCTAACAACCACCTTACTGCAGACGCTAGTAACTTGGATGTGAGCTCCTCCAAACTGGTCCAGACCAAATTATTGTTGGAGATGGTCAAGGATTATCCATCTCCAACATTGGTACATCTATTGTTCATTGTTCTATTGTTACCTTTCCTCTTTCAAATGTTCTTCATGTGCCTCAGGTTCATAGGAATCTTATTGATTCATTTGATCCTAATCTCGTCTTATTTAGCCGGTGGCGATCCGCTACCTCGTGTCATCCCATGAACACTCGTTCTCGTAGGTTCACTTTTCCCTCTACCCCAACGTCTAAACCTGGCGGCATCCATTCCAACCACCTTGGCTGAGGTTGTACCGACTTGCTATACACAGGTTGTGCGCTTTGTTCACTGGCATTAAGTAATGCAGGAGGAATTTGATGCCATGTTTTTAAAAATACATAGGACCTGGTTTCCTCTTCTCTATCTCAGAATGTGGTTGGGTGTAATTGGGTTTTCTGCCTCAAATGAAAAGCTGATGGCTCGGTCAGGCGCTACAAAGCGTGCTTAGTGGCAAAAGGGTTTCATCAACGCCCTGGGGTTGATTTTAATGAAACCTTCAGTCCTGTTATAAAAGCTACCACAATACGTCTTGTTCTGTCTCTGGTTGTGACATTTTAGTGGCTCCTGAGCCAATTTAACATTCGAAATGCATTTTTGTATGGAGAACTTGAGGAGACTGTCTTCATGGATCTGCCATCAGGATTTGTTGACCAAGAGCATCCAACCTAGGGGTGTAAGTTTAGCCCTGATGATCCGAACCTGCCCTGAGCCCGAACACTGGCTAACCCGACTATGATGGCCAACTCTGCCCAACCCAACCCAACCCAACCCTGTGTGGGTTGGGCTGGGGCTGGGTTGAAGCATAGAAAACCCAGCCCAACCCTAACTCGCCCTAAGTCTAACCATGATTATCATCGTGTTTAACTAATAATGTTCTCTCACCTACACTATATAATGTATTTTTAAACCGTTGCTCCCTATTTATCAGGTATCAAGAGAAATAGACCTTTGTTGTTTTTGTTAAATTGTATGAGAATTTTTAATTCTCCATTTGCTTTGGTTATTTATTATTTTTCTATCTCATTTCTCCTTCTTCTTCTTCTTCTTTTTTCTTTTCTTTTCTTTTTTTTTTTCTTTTGATAGGTCATTATATGGATATATATATTTGGACCATCTGATTTCATGGCTGGTTATGGTGTTTTCTTGATGGCATGGAACGTTGGACTTTAATTTCTTAAACTTTCAACTGAAGAACAAGTCTTTTTCTTTCTTACATTGGAATTTGTATTCACTTTTGAGTTTTCTATTGTAGTAAATGAAATTATTGAAATTTAGAATTGAAAAGTTATTATTATTATTATTATTATTATTATTACTTATTATTATTATTATTATTATTATTATTATTATTATTATTATTGCACATATTAATAGGAAACAACTCCACGTGCCTAATATTTTGGGTTGGACTTGGCCCATTTGAAGATTTGACAACAATTCTCAACCTGAACTTCCATTGTGGCTAAGATTTAACTCAACTCATAATGTCATTGCATCATGTTGTATTGAAATGTGATTCCACTAAGAAGACCGGCTAGGGTCAACCCGACCCTACCCAGCCTAACCCATCCCTGTTTCACCCTTAATCCAACCCATGTTTGTTGTCTTCGAAAGACCCTTTATGGCCTTAACCAAGCCCCACGCGCATGGTTGAATTCTTCTCAATAGCTTCCTTCTTCTTCATGGTTTCAATGCTTAAAAACCATACACCTCCTACTTCATTTTTCGAAAGGGTACTGATGTTATGATTCTTCTAATCTATGTTGACCACTTGTTGCTAACTGGTAATAGTGACTGCTATTTCCACACTGGTTCGACATTTGGCAGCCACCTTTGCTCCCAAGGATTTGGGACAGTTGAGCTATTTTTTGGGTATTGAGATCTTGAGGAGTTCTGATGGTCTATTTCTTAGTCAAAAGAAGTATATGAAAGATCTTCTGAAGAGTTCCAATATGGAACATGCAAAGCCTATTAGCACACCCATTACTGCTGGTACACAACTCTCTGTTGTGGAAGGGTCTCCATTATCTGATGGCACCGACTATCATCGAGTAGTTGGGGCTTTACATTATCTAACCATAACCAATCCCGATATCAGTTATGTTGTCAATCGTGCAGCACAGTTCATACACAGTCCAACAGATGTTCACTAGATTGCAGTGAAGAGGATTCTCCGCTACATCAAACATACTCCTACTGATGGGTTACATTTTGCACCCAGTTTTAATGTCTCTCTTCTAGCATATATACTCAGATGCGATAGGGTTGGCTATCCGATTGATCGGAAATCCACCGCGGACGATTGCGTCTTCTTTGGAAAATATCTAATTCCTGGTCAGCACGCAAACAAAAGACAGTTTCCCGCTCTTCGACTCAGGCGGAATATCGGGTTGTTGCCTCTATTGCCAGAGATTGTCTGGTTGCGTTCTCTTCGGCCGGAGCTTGGCATTTTTCTTTCTACCTCCACACTTGTTTGGTGTGAACATTGGGGAAACATACCTCACAGTCAATCAGGTGTTCCATGCTAGGACCAAACACATAGAGATTAACTTTCATTTTGTTCGAGATATGGTTGCTTCCAAATAGCTTCAAGTCTGGTATGTGTCAACTGTGGACCAGCTTGCTCATATTTTCACTAAAGGGTTGAACCATCAGCGTTTTGGCTACTTAAGAACCAAGCTCATCATCGATTTCCCACCGCTGAGCTTGAGGGGACTTGTTATCGATACACCTCATCAGCAAGTCACACACACACTAACACAACCCCATGCGCAACTTTGTCCAGCTCACATTCCATTACATAGTTTGTTACTTCTATTATGCTCAAACTATGTAACCTTACTGGAATTAAATATAATGAGAAAATACTTTTCATTACAGATATTTACCATTATTTTTAGATTTTCACAGGTAAGTAAGAAATCTTCGTCACCTCACCTGTAGCAATCTAACAATTGCTAGGTAATTTACAATACCACCCCCTAGAGAATGCCAGTATTATAGGAACACCCACTCTATTTCACAAAATTAGACTCAGACCTCTCATGTCAGTTACTGTCACAGAATATACCAAAAATGTTGACATCAACAGTTCATTTTTTTTCTAAATATCATTTTTCCCTTAAAAATAATGAAGTACTGAAATTACCCTCATTACTTGTAGTCCCAAATCGATTTACCACAACCCTTCCGGCGACGGTGACTACGGCGAAAGAACATTCTCCAGGGCTTTTTAGATCGGCGATGTGAACCCCCTTCCGGCTACTGCGGCTGAAACCCCTTGTAGGCATCCCGGATTTTTTTTTTGGGTTGAAAAATCAGATCTACTTTTAGTAAACCTCAAAATTCAGAAAACACAACAACAACTCAAAGATGATTAGATGTAGCAGAATATCGGTTGATCTGGGTTTTCCATGGAATAAAGATTCTGGTATCTAGACATTTAAAAAATAGCAAAGGGTAGTAGTTCTCTCTGCAACTGAGATGATGGAGACGCCACACACAACGCAGGAAGAAGATGACGAAACATATGGTAAAGATCCTACTTCATCCAACTCCCCTCCCATTTTTTTTTCCTGGTCTCTTAAGCTGCAAAAGTTTATTTTCTGAAGTGGAGATTTTAAAGTTTTGTTTATGAAAGAAATTTGCTTATTTTTAAGTCTTAGGTCTGCTTCTGAACAATATGTTCTTTAATTGATGTTCCTAGATTATTTTTGGTCATCTCTCTATTGCATCACAAGTAACTACTGTCTTTTGTTGGCTGCAAGATGCAATTAGGGTTATTATGTTTTGCCCCTAAATTGGAGTAAGTATTTATGGATCAGATTTTGGTTTGCAGTTGAATGCATCTTCTGGCCTGGGATTTGCTGATCACAGTAAAATTACATTTTGGAACTAAAGAGGAAGATGGTAACGTGTAGTTGTGTAGCTCCCATATGATGAACACCGTCGAAGAGAAAGCCTTCTTCACATAGCAGTAGGCGGAATCCCCAACTTCACTAAAACCTATAGAAGGGATCGTTTCTTGGGTGGTCTCGGAAAACAATTTGGAGTTCCCTTCTTCTATTTAGTTTCACTACAACTTTTGCAAGTTTCTGCTAAATAGTTGATTTGTCGCTCTATGTTGTGTTCTTACTTTGTGATGGAGGACAACGTTCTTAATTTTCTACAGTGAAGTTTGTGCTTTTCCTCTCTGAATTAAGGTAGATCTCGATGAATATTGTGGTTATTTGCTGCTTATGTTGATGGTGTTTGGTGAATCTTTTCGAAGATTTTTGCTTTAGTGCAGTATTTGTTGTCTGTATTAGTGTCAAACTTGTCATGGGATCTGGTTTCTAATTTTTCCGGTGGAAATCATTTGGAATTTGTAATTGTCCACTCACCCCTTACTTCCCTCCAGATTAAGTGACATGTTCAAACTCTGCATCTTCAATCTTGTCGGAACTTATTAAGAAGGAAAAAAAATTCCAAGTGAAGAGGGGTATTTTTGGGATAATATGATAAGGGTGTTTTATTCATAAGGGTTAAAGTGTCATTTCATAGCATCACTTGACAGAGACTGATGGTAGGGGGTCTGAGTCTAATTTAGTGAAAGAAATGAGGTGTTCCTATAATACTGGCATGCGCTGTAAATTACCTTAAATAATTTACAAAGTCGTGTGTTTAACAACTTGCCTATGAAATATAGTCTTCTACACACCATAACCATGGAGCCACCTACTTCCTACAAATCCAATCCACAACTTTCCAACTATAAATGGCAACAGTTTTGGGTATCAGTACCGGAATCAGCCAATATGCAATGGATATCTATTTCTTTTCTTTTCTTTTTTTTAAATTAAGTCTTAAAATAAAATATTTTTCATTCATGATCAAACTACATGTACATGTCTACATTAATTAATCAAATCAACTGTTGTGGCAATATTATGTTTATGGAAGTACAAAGGGCTTGTGTTTCCATTGGATGGGGGGCAGGGGCTTGGGTAGGGGCAAGGGTAGAGGCAGGGCAGGGGCAGGGGCAGGAGCAGTCATTGGAGGGGGAGTAGACACTGCTGTTTCAGTACTGCAAGCGCTTGTCCCAAATCCCAGCTTTCCTCCTGTCACGTTATAAATCACCTCAATTCCTGTTGTTGCAGATTTCCAAGGATCCCCAAATCGTTACCAGCATTGTTTCCAGCAAAAGCCAAGCAATAATGAGTTATGTCTGCTTGAATTAGAATCCCAGATTGATCAATAGACAAGTTAGCACCTCTGGCAAAATGCAACACTATGGCTGGTATTGTTGCGGTATCATATCCATTTAAGTTATAGCATGTGTCCAGTATTGCATAGGGATACTCGATCGAATACACGGGATACTCATACATCGCTTGACGAAATGCTGACCGAAGGGTGGAATAGGCTGCTAGTGGCAACCGAGTGATGACAGTGCCAGAGTCTATAATGGTTCCTGAAGTTGTAAAAACTGATTGCGGGATAGATAAATTCTTCCCTCCAACACTTATACCCATCATAGTTATGAAATAGAAAGACGGGTTGTTGGAATCTATTAGTAGTGGAGTGTATTGAGGAGCACTAGAAGAAGAAGAATGGTGATCATGATCACCAACTTGGCTAACGAATGCAAGAAAACCAATGGAGCTCCTTGTGGATGGAAGACAATAGGAGAAAAGCACTCTGTACTTTTGAGCAGTCTGATACCATAGAGACCTGATTGCGGCCAAGGCCTAGTAATCCATCTGCAGAACCAAATTGGCCTTGGTTGTTCTCACCACACCCGAATTCGAATTTGGGGAAGACATTATCAGAGTAAGATAAATCTGATAATGTTAGTGTATCGGTTGCAAATTAGCCTTAAGAATACGATCCGTCAGCATATGCAATCTGGTATATAAATGTGGTGCTACATGACCGCGAGTTGCCTGTGGCTAGGGCACACGCATGGGAGCGACATGTGATGTTAGAATAGGTGGAGGATGCAGAAGGGTTGAAGAGAGGATCTTGTTGCGAATAACATTTGGCCACACACGGTTGGCACTGGACCCAAGTGAGATCACTACAGGTATCGAGGACTAATGTCAAATTTTGCATCGGTGTTCCAAGTCCAATCCTGACAACAAAGTTTCCAGTGACGAGGGAGTCGCCAGAGTCGGCAGGAATTTTTCAGCAAAATCTGTTACTGGGTCTTGGTTTAAGATTTTTGAATGGATGAACTTGATTCGAGATCGATCGTCCATGAGAATCTGGGGAAGACTAGGAATTTTTTCATTCCCTTGTTTCAGTGGTGAGCAAGGCCCATGCTTGTGAGTTGCTTGCAGTTCTCCCCTGCTTAAGATTTCTGAACCTGAAAGCATTAACGTATAGCCTTTGTTAATTTTATTTTTTTTAAGAGGGAAGAGAGAGTTTATCATATTATATTTTCAAAGAGGAGAGAGATAGAGTGACACATGTTTATCACCCTGTAGGCAGCATGTGCAGCCTTTTCCCCAAAAAAATGTAATGTGCAAAAGTCGTAAAGAAATGATCTTCTTAACCAACAATACTGTCAATACTATTACGCCTTTAAACGCCTGTCCACGACAACACGGCCGAGTACGACTTGGGTGTAGATCTATATGACAAGGGTGAAACACTACCAACTAAATGGTCTTTACGACTTTGGCACCTTTTCAACTTGGCTCTAATACCATTTCTTACTAGGAACAAGGGAGATCGGATTTAGGTGGCGAAGGAAGCAATCAAGTAAAAGATTTGCCTTTTCTTAGATTAGATTTCAGCAAGATTAATGGTTTCTTCGTTCAAAAGCTGGAAAAGTATATAGGATCTTAGGATAATAAAACAAATAAAATTCAATATATGAAGAAGAAATATCTAACAAAGCAATCTGTTCTTTTAACTTTCTAATTGCAAACATAATACATGAGAAATGAAATTATAAGAAAGGCAAACTTACATATGAGCTCTTCTGATTAGAGACTTGTATACGAAAATTTGTAGATAGCACACAGACTTTAAGCATTCTTAATTTTACAAATTTCTCTCAAAAGTAAATTACAGACAAACTCTCACAAGATTTTTACAAACACAAAGAAGAAAATTCTATGACTAGTAAATTTTTTCGTGGTGTCTTCCAAGGATGGAGAGTCCCCTTTTATAGATGGCAGACACCAAATTTTTCTTCAATTTGGTTGGGAGATACTGATCGGCATTGATGGAGATGACGTCGAATAGGCATCAAAACCAACCGGATGTGACACGAGAACAGCAAGAAGATAAGGAGTTCATGTCACAAGTGAGGTACACCTAATAAGGTGTGGGGTCATTGTCGGAAGCTTATAAGCTTCAACCAAAAGTTCTATTGTCTTTAGTCCAAGTGTGTGACTGATATTAAGCCGCGAATGAGATTCTCTGGCATTCCACATGAGATGGTGCAGTTTTCCAGAAGAGTCTCTATTAGGTGAATTATTAAAGTGTCCACCCGTGACACTCACTATAATGCGCTTATAGTGCTGCGTGATACATGCCAAGACGTCAGTCTGACAAGAGTGGCACTAGATGTGAATGCTTGACATCTAGCAAAAATCAGATTGATGTGTCTGATTAACACGGCACTGGGTCAAGGTGCAGAGAGACCTCTTTTCCCTCCTCGGTTTTTTTTTTTTTTTTTTTTTGTAGGCCATAGTAATAAGGCCGTTGAGCTCATTGACTACCATCATCCGAAGGAGGAAGAGTTGAGGAAGAGGATGAGGACAGGGCAGGATTATCGGATTGAAGATTAAACCCAATTACCGTAAGAATACGCTCATGGATCTGTTCATCAGACAAAAATGGAAGACGACGTCGAGCAACTTGAAACATATTATAGAAGAGCGTCTAGGTTGCAGTTGATGGCAAAGGTGCACGGGGTAGATCCACACCAATGCCTCTTTTAGGCACAAATCTTGAACCAGTTAATGGGGAAATGTCAAATTTATCCCACCATTTAACCGAAAGGTGACATTCTAAATGGGGAACGTAGTTCCATTCTTCAAATTCATCAGTAGTCATCTGGTATTTCCATTGGAGAATCTAGGGTACTTCGTATAATATAAAGAATTGGACGAAGAGAGCCCAGGAGTCTAGAGGTTGATTGAATTTCTTAAACTTGGTGACTAATTACTGAAGAGTTGTTGGAGGAACTCTAATGGATGTGGTCCCTATGAGTAGAACCATTGGAGAAACCAGTTCAGCACACCTAATAAGGTGCATTGAAGTTTGAACTTCACGAACCAGGAATGGATTTCATGATCATTCTGATATAAGAATATCATGTCCCAAGCTTTGACATAATCTACATAATCAAATGACCTAAGCTTAAGGCCGGTGACATCATGAAATTTGCGTCTGAATGAGGGTGAAGATCCCCATTCGTGATCTCTTATGATGTTAATAATATTGAGTTTTGAATAAGCCCTAACATGAGCACTTCTATAGTAGTGCTGAATTTGAGTACTTTGAGTTTCTTCTAGTATTCTTTCATAGAAATATCGGGTTTTATCACCAGTGGATGGGTGAATATGGTCACAAAGGTAGATGGTTGCAATTTTAGAGGGAGTGTGACAGAGGTGGATTGTTTTAATGGGCATAACTGGGATAAAGTTTGTTTCTATGAAGAGAGAGTTATTGATAGCCTTTAAGGTTGATACAGGAGATGGAGACTGTGATGAAATAGGAGAGGGATTTTCTTGAAGTTGCCTAGAGGATGATGAGGCAACGTCTTTATTTTGTTAGGCAGGGATGATCGCCTTCTGCTTAGCAGCCCCGCAAGAATTCTCAAGTTAAGAAATCAAGTATATTGTTAGTATCACCTTTAATGAATTCAATGTCAAAATCTAAAATGGAAAGAAGTGACTGCCATCGAGCAAAGATCTTTTTTGAAGCCAAAATTTTTACATCTTTTTTATGACATCTTTAGCCGCTTTGCAGTCCACTCGAACCAAAAATTATTGGTTAAGAAGATCACTTTCAAATTTAGTTATACACAAAACTAGTGAAAAAATCTCCTTCTTTATTGTTGAATACTTTTGTTGAGTGGAATTCCAAGTACCAGAAGTAAAACGTACTAAAACTTCTTTGGGAAGGTTAGGACATTTTTGCTTCAGAATACCTCCGTATCCGAATTCAGATGCATCAGTCTCAACAATTTTATAACAATCTGGTCGTGCTAAACTTAGGCACAAAAGTTCCTTAGCTTTAAGCTTAATTTTGCAAACAGAGTCAATATGTATAGTTGTCCAAGGTTCAGGTTGTGATTTTAACCTGTTAAACAAAGGTTTGGCATCCTTTGCTAAATCCTTATAGAATTCAGCAATGTAATTTAGGCTACTAAGAAACCTTTGGAGTTGAGTCTTATCTATTATCTCATCAGGAAATTTATCAATAAACTGAATAGCTCGTTCTATAGGAATGATTGAACCAAATGAAATGTAATGTCCCAAGAAGCGACCTTTAGGTTGAAATAAATTTATCTTTTTGGCAAAGACAACAAGTCCTGCTTGACGAATAACAGAGAAAAAAAGATTTAAATGTTTCCAATATTAAAAAATATCCTACGAGTAAATAAGGACATCATCAATATACACAATTATAAACTGTGAATACTGATTAAGAATCTGATTCATAATATTCTAAAATTCAGATGGAGCATTTTTATACCGAAAGGCATAACATTCCATTTGTACTGGCCGAATGGGACAACAAAAGTTGTCTTATACCTGTCTTGTTCTGCTATCTAAATTTGTCAATTCCCTGATTTCATATCAAATTTAGAAAATATGCTGGAAGCGTTTAATCTATTGAGAAGATCCCTCTTATTAGGGATAAGGTATCGAATCCATTTAAGAACCTTATTTAAAGGTTTATAGTTGATAACAACTCTGGTTGCACCTCTTTCAATTTCAGCATTATTGTTCACATAAAATGCAATACAACTCCAGGGAGATTTACTTGGTCTAATAAGACCTTTAGCAAGGAGTTCAGAAATCTCCTTCTGATATGTTTCCCTTAAATGATCAGGCATTTGAGTTGCCCGAGCTTTGGTGGGAATTTGGTTTTCGAAAAAGTTATCTTCATATGGAAGAGTAACAATATGAGTTTTCCTAGACCAAAATGCAGTAGGGATTTTAGAACAAACTTCCTTTTTAAGTTGAGCTTGAAAGTTTTGAACTCTAACTTGAAAGATAGGGTCATCAATTTTATTATGAATGCTCTTTTATTGAATTTCAGTTGATAAAGAGCATATAAATTTTTCTTTGGACTGTATTTGAGTCCGGATTTCATTCACTATATGAACCTTAGGAGGTTTGATGAAGTGAAAAGTTATAGGGTGATTATTAACCACCGAATGAAGATCGACTGTGTCAATCTGTAATGGGTATAACTGGGATAAGAATGGAGTGTCTAGAAGTACGAATTGAGAAAGTCCTTTTACCATAATAAAAGGAGTCTTCAGGCAGTGTCCATTGTTACAGATAGAAGCAGATGGGAGCTTATACTCAACCTGCATTCTATATCCGTCAGCAGTAACCAATTTCTGAGTGGTCTTCTCAAAGTATTACGAAGGTACAAGTCCTTCGTTGATACAATTAATATTTGCACATGAATCAATTAAGGCGATGGTTTTTAGGCTAAACTCTCGATTAATCATTATATGCCATCGATGAATTTGAACATGTTGAATTGTTAAGACTTGAGTGTCTTCTGAAGAAACTGCAGCAGTGGTTGCAGAGGTACTAGCTACTATGTTTTGAGTTGCTAGTAGATCCTTGAAGGAAGCTTCTTCTTCAGAGTCTGGCTCAATTAATTGTTGTTCATTATAAAGTTCAAGAGTCTGAATTCTCTATTTAAGACTCTTAACTTCATTTTTGACTTCATTAAGATCTTTACAAAATTCCTGAATAGTAGGTTCACGAGTTTGGGAGGTAGCCTTAGCCCGATTGATTATAGTTTTGAAACTATAATCTTGAATTGCAGGTTTAATTGCAGGAATAGGGTAGACCAAGTATTATCCTTAACTAAAGTAATATACTCATGTAAAAGTTGAGCCTTAGTTATCAGATCGGTGACTTTGTCAATTGCCTTCAAGAGGAATGACTCTTCGGTTGATAGAACCATTAAGTCATTTCCTTTTAGCATAGCCTAGTAAGGATCATAGCTACAATGGGGAGTCTAGGATTTAGACTCGGGAGAATCACTTTCGAACTCAAGTTGAGCAATATCTTTATCTGAGTCGGACTCAGTGTTAGACTCAGGGTGGGTCGAGCTGTATAGCAAGATCTTTTCAAGATTTTACTTCTGAGAATCATCAATTTCTAAGGCATTGATTCGAGCCTTAGTTCAACAATTATTCTTATAGTGTCCTACTTTTTCACATTTATAGCAAAAGGAAAAGTGTTTTGAGGATAAGATTTAGAAAAGTGTTTCTTAAAGAAGCGCTTAGGCTTAGATTTATGATGTTTAGCCTGATATTTAGGCTTAGAAAACTTAGAGAGCTTTCTATGAGTCTTCTTTGATCCTGGAAGAAGAATCTTCTCAAATCCAAATTGTTCATAGAAATCTCCAAGTTCTCTGAATCCAGCTTGTCTCTCTTTAGACAGTTGTTTTTGAGCTTGAGGTCTGTACAGAGTTGAAGACTTTCATTGCATACTTCAGTAGCTAATTCCCCATAGGTATAGTGCTTGAAGGGAATAGTGCCGTTATGCTTTTCTTCAAGTCTATACCTTACCTTTTGAGCAAATAGAGGAGGTAGATCAGAGATGAATTTTTCTTTCCATATAGAGTTGTTATAGTCATCTCTAGTAAAGACTTTAGCAAAAAATACGTCTCTATACCATCTATAACGAGATAGTGTAGGACAACGGAGATTCATTAATTGTTCTTTTGTTCGATCACCTAAAATTTCTACTGGTCTAACAAAATGAAGAGTTATAGTATAAATCAAGGTGTTAACCGCATCTTCCTGATTGACATAAACAGTTCGTTGGGCAAAATTACCATCAGCAAGTTGTTCAGTTTGTTGTTGCGGAACACTGGTCATAGCATTTATGATTTGGTGTCTAACATCTTCAGACAGATAAAAATTCCACCAACAGCGAAGTTGGCCAGAAAATCCAATTGCTATCATTTTAGCAACATCAGAGTCAGAGGCTTGATTTAATTTAGCCATTGTGGCATACATAAGCATCTGCTTGAGAAGATTGATGATTTGATATTCAGATAAACCATCAATATTTCACTCAATAATTATATTACCATCAATCGAAAATTAGCAGGTTCTCCTTCAACGTTAAATTGTAGGTCTACAGGAGAAGATCGAGGATAATAATAATTTGTCAGAGCAGTAGGCATAACTTTTCGAGCTTTCCTCATGACTTGATTAAGTTGAGGTATTGATTAGAACTGCTACCTGTTGAGGTAGCATGGACTGGAATTCTTTCTCAACAATCTCAATTTCTGAATCAGAAGGTTTTGCTAGAGAAAGAGTCATGGCCTGTTTTTCTTTGTCCTCAGAAACCTAAAGTTGACCGAGACGAGTAACGATTTCATCAAAAATAGTGGACTCGGTCCTTTTAATTAGGAAATCCAAAACTGGAGGAGGTTTAAAAAGAACATACTGGTTGCTCCTTGGTTGAGAAGCAGGGGCTGGCTTTTGGTTACTTCTAGGTTGAGAAGCAGAGGCTGGCCAAGTGGCTTTATGGGTATGCTCAATTTTAGCATGAGAAGTAGATGGAGTGGAGGCCTTTAAGGAGTCTACAATTGTCTCAATACGATCCGTTTGACTTCCTATAGACTGAAGATATAAGTTAGTATAGTTGTTTTGCTCAACAACTTGACTAAGATGAAATTCATTCAATATAGATGAAGTGTTACTAGATGTTTTGAGGGAACAGCCATCTGATTAGTGCCTACCTTTAAGGCTTGAAAATGAGGATGAACAGTCTCAATTTCTATTCTTTCTTTGGTGACATAAGTGGTTGATATCTTTTTTAGGGTATTCACCTATGGGGGATTAGGGGTTTTCTCCATAAGGTAGATTTTTAACCACTGGAAGAATGGGAGATTTAGCTAATAAGTTTTCACATAAGAAACTCATTTTTCATGAAGCTCTTACCGCTCAGAATTTGAATATGTTCTTCAAAAATCCTTCTTTTTTCAGCATTCCTAGCGGACTTATATTCCTGGATAAGGAATCTCTTATTGATTTGGAAGGTTTCTTCAGCAATATGAAGCATACGAGTACCGGGTGCTTGCATATCAGAGAGTGTTGGTGATGAAGACCTATTTTCCATATCAATAGGATCAATAAGAGGCTGATTATTAGCCTGAGGAGGTTCTCTTTGAAGAGGACCATAGACAGGTTGATTAACCTGACAAGGTGTACGATTTGTACCCTGAAGATTTATTATCCTATCAAAATTCTCATTCTGAACTCTAGACGTTGAAGCACGAGAAAGTGCTTGAAACGTTGGATATTCAAAAGAAGAAGAAATCACAGAAGAAGTAGATCTATGAGCATTATCGAGTCTACGATCAAAAGTGATTTCTACATCACCAGATGGAAGTTGGGTGATGCAAGACAAAAAAGTCCTAATGGGTGGCTGAGGTTGAGCCACAAAGATTAATTTCCGACCATCTAATACACCGGGGTACAAAGACCTGAGACCGGTTAGAATTAGCCTGGAAACAAACAGTTTGACCACGAGGATCTATAACCTTAGCATTAGGGTTGATGGTAGTCATTACCTTGTAATAGATACGATAAATAACTGTGAGATTCTGAGTTCCCAGAGCTATATTGTATCCATAAGTTTTTAAGGAAGTAATAGCACCATTAAGAATGTTTGGATCTGTTAAGGACATGGGTAGATTGGGTCTGCACGGAAAATAAATTGGTCCTTCACAGAGACTGGTTTCAACTAAGCCCATTAGAGATTCATTAAAATCAAGCATTCGAGCATCTCTAACGGCAGTAAAAACCACATTGTTTAACCTTAGCAGTGTTAAGGGTTTCAAAGCAACTTGGACTAATCTGATGTGGATAAACTTAAGTCCACGTTTTTATGCCTATGGATTTAAGAGCTAGTCAAGAGTTGGATTTGTTCTTGATCAGAGGTAAGAGTATGGGTGTTTTCACTTGTCTTTATGACGTAGTCACTGTGAAAAGCGAAAGTTCCTTTATGGTATACCTCAGATTCAGGTATTTTAGGGATTGTATAATTATTAATGGCAACTTCTAAATTTCTGAAAACCTCTTCTTCGGAATTGTGGATTGGGTCATAAGTCTTTCCGGATGTGCTAGCCTCAGAGGATGATGATCTCCTTGAACTAGACCTAAAATATGAAGCCATTGTTTAGAGGTTCGAGTCAATAAAGGTTTTGGTCAATATATCCTACTGTCAATCCCACCTACTATCAATACTATGACGCCTTCAAACACCGTCCACGGCAACACGCTAAGTACGATTGGGTTTAGGTCTATATGACAAGGGTGAAACACTATCAACTAAATGGTCTTTACGACTTTGGCACCTTTACAACTTGGCTTTGATACCATTTCTTCAGAATTGTGGACTGGGTCATAAGTCCTTCCGGATGTGCTAGCCTCAGAGGATGATGACCTCCTTGAACTGGACCTAAAGTATGAAGCCATTGTTTAGAGGTTCGAGTCAATAAAGGTTTCGATCGATATATTCAATGTCAATCCCGCCTATTGTCAATACTATTACACCTTTAAACACCTATCCACTATAACACGGCTGAGTACGACTTGGGTGTAAGTCGACATGACTTGGGTGTAGGTCTATATAACAAGGGTGAAACACTACAGACTAAATGGTCTTTACGACTTTGGCACATTTTCAACTTGGCTCTAATACCATTTCTTACCAGGAACAAGGTAGATCGGATTTAGGCGGCGAAGGAAGCAAACTTACATATTTGATGCAATAGTTTATTTGATGCCTATTAACCTAGCATTGCCAAGTAGAGGGTTTTCCTAATGGATCTAACTCCTTTTCTTAGCGCTCATAGCCCAGGTCGGTCCATGGTTACCTAGGCAAACAACATATGATGAGGCAATAATCCAACGGTTTGAGAAAGGTACGGAAAACGAGACATTGATAAGGCTCGAAGAACGAGGCATCATGAACCATTGGATCATCATCTTGCCATGTGTCACTCGCCCAGGTAGATATGGGCAAGACCTGAGCAATAGGCTAAAGAGAGGATCCGAATCCTTCCCTGGTCAAACCAACTATTATATGATGATAAAGTATGCCAATTAGTTCCTATCTTAATTGTATGGTCCACAATTTTAATACTAAGAAAAGGAATAGTATAATATCAATATGCATATTCTTGCGCATGTTCATCACATCTCACTCGTGGATCCCACAATCTCTCTCCTCATTAAATACCTCTTATTGGATGATTCATGACCCTATGTCTATTGGTGCAAAATTACGATGGCATGGATTTGAAACATGTCAGTCATATTTCATTTAAGAACTAATGGTGCCCAATTTACGGCTCAAAAAATAATAATAAATAAATAAATAAAATAAAATTTAACTAGATCGTCAATAAGTGGATGGATCCATCTCACCTGATAAAAGATGAGATAACAAGCCAATGACCTAAAATATGAGACAACAATTTAAGAACCCATCATCCACCTTCCTATCAAACCCCCTCTCCCCCTCAAAAGAAAAAAGAAAATAGAAGGATAAGGGACGGATCTATAAGTTACTACTATTCGCATGTATTGATATTTCTCATGTTAAGCCAATAAACGTACGGGAGGTAGTGTCTCATGATGTGTATATGAACCCACATAATTAAGGAGTAGAGATTATGTTAGAGATTGTGAAAGAGAGTGAACTACTGGTAGTAGTTTGCTCTATAAAGATGAAATCATCCTTGAGAGAAGGATTAAGGAATGATAAGCAACTCTAAAGTTAGAGAAGAAAATTATAAATTTCTAATGTTTTAAGGGGTTCATTTGCGAAGAACACTTGATATATTGATTTGACTAAATGCCTATAAAAATGGATGAAAATAATCCTCTTTCCAATGAAAATATTTTTCTAGCTATCACCCAAATGCCTAAAGGATTGAATTTTTTTTGGGTACGATGGGGCTGAAAATTATAGACTAGGGAATGGTTGGTTTCTTGAACAAGTGGACAACTTTGGGCCTTGGGGTTGCTAATTCAGACATTACATGTTAAGAGTATGTTGATTGAACAGAGATTGAAACCTTTTTCTTTTTCGTAACCTAGAAAGTAGTGAAATTCCACCCGTACAAACACAAACTTAAGAGTTAAAGAGAAATCACCTTGGGTTGGAGTAGAGCAAACTTGGGCCGGCATCAAGGAACTGAGTGAAACGACATGACTCTGGGATTGAAAATTCTCAGTCATTTCTTTCAATCCATAGGCCTCGACCTTCCGATCTGAACAGTCATCGAAAAACAAGCGAAGAACAGATGGAAAAAGAAGGAAAAGGAAGTAGTAGCTAATGGCCATGGATGATGGCATGGGTAATATAATTGGGTTCTCTAAACCACTATTTATTTTCCTCTCTCTCAGCTATTTTAGTCTTCTACACACCATAACCATGGAGCCACCTACTTCCTACAAATTCAATCCACAATTTTCCAACTATAAATGGCAACAGCTTTAGGTATCAATACCGGAATCAGCCAATATGCAATGGATATCTATTTCTTTTCTTTTTTTCTTTTTTTAAATTAAGTCTTAAAATAAAATATTTTTCATTCATGATCAAACTACATGTACATGTCTACATTAATTAATCAAATCAACTGTTGTGGCAATATTATGTTTATGGAAGTACAAAGGGCTTGTGTTTCCATTGGATGGGGGGCAGGGGCAGGGGCAGTCATTGGAGGGGGAGTAGAAACGGCTGTTTCAGTACTGCAAGCGCTTGTCCCAAATCCCAGCTTTCCTCCTGTCACGTTATAAATCACCTCAATTCCCCGTTGTTGCTGATTTCCAAGGATCCCCAAATCGTTACCAGCATTGTTTCCAGCAAAAGCCAAGCAATAATGAGTTTTGTCTGCTTGAATTAGAATCCCAGATTGATCAATAGACAAGTTTACACCTCCGGCAAAATGCAACACTATGGTTGGTATTGTTATGGTATCATATCCATTTAAGTTATAGCATGTGTCCAGCATTACATAGGTATACTCGATCGAATACACGGGATACTCAGACATCGCTTGACGAAATGCTGACCGAAGGGCGGAATAGGCTGCTGGTGGCAACCGAGTGATGACAGTGCCAGAGTCTATAATGGTTCCTGAAGTTGTAAAAACTGATTGTGGGATAGATAAATTCTTCCCTCCAACACTTATACCCATCATAGTTATGAAATAGAAAGACGGGATGTTGGAATCTATTAGTAGTGGAGTGTATTGAGGAGCACTAGAAGAAGAAGAAGAATGGTGATCATGATCACCCACTTGGCTACCGAATGCAAGAAAACCAGTGGAGCTCCTTGTGGATGGAAGACAATAGGAGAAAAGCTTTCTGTACTTTTGAGCAGTCTGTGATACCATAGAGACCTGATTGCGGCCGAGGCCTAGTAATCCATCTGCAGAACCAAATTGGCCTTGGTTGTTCTCACCACAACCGAATTCGAATTTGGGGAAGACATTATCAGAGGAAGATAAATCTGATAATGTTAGTGTATCGGTTGCAAAGTAGCCTTCAGAGTACGACGATCCGTCACCATATGCAATCTGGTATATACATGTGGTGTTACATGACCGCGAGTTGCCTGTGGATTGTTGCAGTTGGGCACACGCATGGGAGTTACATGTGATGTTAGAATAGGTGGAGGATGCAGAAGGGTTGAAGAGGGGATCTTGTTGCAAATAACAATTGGCCACACACGGTTGGCATTGGACCCAAGTGAGATCACTACCGGTATCGAGGATTAATGTCAAATTTTGCATCGGTGTTCCAAGTCCAATCCTGACAACAAAGTTTTCAGTGCCGAGGGAGTAGCCAGAGTTGGCAGGAATTTTTGAAGCAAAATTTGTTACTAGGTCTTGGTTTGAGATTTTTGAATGGATGAACTTGATTCGAGATCGATCGTCCATGAGAATCTGGGTAAGACTAGGAATTTTTTCATTCGCTTCTTTCAGTGGTGAGCAAGGCCCATGCTTGTGAGTTACTTGCAGTTCTCCCCTGCTCAAGATGTCTGAACCTGAGAGCATTAATTGAACGTATAGCCTTTGTCAATCTATTTTTTTTTTTTAAAGAGAGGGAGAGAGAGAGAGTTTATCATATAGTATTTTCAAAGAGGAGAGAGATAAGTGCCACATGTTTATCACCCGGCAGCATGTGCAGCCTTTTCCCAAAAAAAAATGTAATGTGCAAAAGTTTATTTGATGCCTATTAACCTATCATTGCCAAGTAGAGGGTTTTTCTGACGGATCCGGCTCCTTTTCTTAGCGCTTATCCTCCAACTCAGCCCATGGCTACCTAGGTGAGTGATACATGACGAGGCGATGATCCAATAGTTTGAGAAAAGCACGAAAAATGAGGCATCAATAAAGGCATGAAGAACGAGATATCATGAACCGTTGGATCATCACCTCACCATCACCTCACCATGTGCCGCTTACCCAGATAGATATGGGCAAGACTTGAGCAATCGGCGCTAAGAGAGGAGCCGAATCCTTGCCTGGTCAAACCAACTATTATGTGATGATAGACGTATGCCAATTAGTTCCTATCTTAATTGTATGGTCCACAATTTTAATACTAGGAAAATGAATAGTATAATATCAATATGCATATGCTTGTGCATGTTCCTCACATCTCACTCGTGGATCCCACAATCTCTCTCCTCATTAAATACCTCTTATTGGATGATTCGTAACCCTATGTATATTGGTGCAAAATTACAATGGCATGGATTTGAAAAATGTCAGTCATATTTCATTTAAGAACTAATAGTGCCCAATTTAAGGCTAAAAAAAAAAAAAACACTAGATCGTCAATATGCGGATGGATCCATCTCACCTGATAAAAGATGAGATAACAAGCCAACGACCTAAAATATGAGAACAATTTAAGAACCCATCATCCACTTTCCTATCAAACCCCCTCTCCCCCTCAAAAGAAAAAAGAAAATAGAAGGATAAGGGACGGATCTATAAGTTACTACTATTCGCATGTATTGATATTTCTCATGTTAAGCCAATAAACGTACGGGAGATAGTGTCTCATGATGTGTATATGAACCCACATAATTAAGGAGTAGAGATTATGTTAGAGATTGTGAAAGAGATGAAATCATCCTTGAGAGAAGGATTAAGGAATGATAAGCAACTCTAAAGTTAGAGAAGAAAATTATAAATTTCTAATGTTTTAAGGGGTTCATTTGCGGAAAACACTTGATATATTGATTTGACTAAATGCCTATAAAAATAAATGAAAATAATCCACTTTCCAATGAAAATATTTTTCTAGCTAGCACCCAAATGCCTATAGGATTGAATTTTTTTTGGGTACGATGGGGCTGAAAATTATAGAATAGGGAGAGGTTGGTTTCTTGAACAAGTGGACAACTTTGGGCCTTGGGGTTGCTAATTCAGACATTACATGTTAAGAGTATGTTGATTGAACAGAGATTGAAACCTTTTTCTTTTTCATAACCTAGAAAGTAGTGAAATTCCACCCGTACAAACACAAACTTAAAGAGTTAAAGAGAAATCACCTTGGGCTGGAGTAGAACAAACTTGGGCCGGCATCAAGGAACTGAGTGAAACGACATGACTCTGGGATTGAAAATTCTCAGTCATTTCTTTGAATCCATAGGCCTCGACCTTCCGATCTGAACAGTCATCGAGAAACAAGCGAAGAACAAAAGGAAAAAGAAGGAAAAGGAAGTAGTAGCTAATGGCCATGGATGATGGCATGGGTAATATAATTGGGTTCTCTAAACCACTATTTTCCTCTCTCTCAGCTACTAGCAACCTGACTTTCCAAGTCTACATATATATAGAAGGAATGATCTCCATCTCTACTTCAATGGATGATTCAAAGCACTAACTCTCTCTCTTTCTCTCAAATAGGAAGTGAGGGAGTGGGTAGCCATTTCCTAAGTCCGTTGCTCACCCACGCTACTCACGTGGGTCGGCTTGTTGAAATACTCTTTATTTACTGCTTTCTTATGCCCACGGAAAAACTTCAAATTCACCCTGTCAAAGTGTTCCAATTAAGGTTTTAAAACTGGGATCGATCACTGGATCGATATTGGTTGATATTTGATTGAATCGCACTGATTTACTCTTTAGAAAAGAAAAAGACCATTTTACTCTTATAGCTTAGTAATGGATAGATAAGGGATGGGTCTTGACAGATAAAGATCCAATCAGGACAATCCAGCTGGACCGATCCCACTTTATTTTCTGAATTCAACGTTGTTTTCTCATAGTCATTTGACGTTGTCTTGGGGAATCATCAAGAGCAATGCCAAGAGAGAGATTTCGGGTAGGTCTTGATTAAGTTGGTACGATGTGACACATGGGTCAAGGAGTTGGAATTTCAATTTTTTTTTTTTTTTTTAAATGATAGTGATGCCGCTATATAGAATATACGCAAAAACGCATGAGAGCCGCCACAGTTTTTGAAAGTGAATCACGTTTACGTATGAAAATGACCCCGATCATAGATTTAGATTCAATTTTCTCTCTCTTCATTTAATAGATTTTAAATCCATGAATCAGAGACGTACGAGAACATTCACGTACGTTAACCTGATCTGTTCACCACAGTTTCTTGCCCAAGCAGTTTTCAACAACAAGAGTTGGTTTTTTTTTTTTTTGTGGGGGGTAATTTTGCAGTTTGGACTTTGAACACTCTAAGGCTACAGTAGACCCAGCACTCACGAACATAATAGTGGGTTGGGTTTATTTTTTTAAGTGAGATGAACCACCATAGGTCCAATCACCCATATTAATGTGACCCAAAAACCAACGCTTATCCCTTCCTTGTTCTTGCTATTCTAAAATGGCCAAAATACTCCTCCTATTTGCCTATTAACACCGGTTGTTCTACTTCTTCTGTTGTGCCTTCCACGTCAGATGTTTGATGACCCATTGATATATCTCCAAAACTCCAAGCCCACTTCCCCTTTTTCGATCAAAGCCAATGCGTAGTCAGACATGAAATGAATTATATTAGATCCCTCTTGTTGGAGCAATAGGAAATCAAAACCAAAAAACTTGTCAAGAACTGCCAAATTTTTTAGATTCTGCAACAATATTCTCATTCATTGCAGCCCATATGGATCATGCATCAAAATCAGGTTTGCTCTGGTTCCAACGATAGTAAAAGATGGCTCAAGTGGGAACGTAGATGTTGAACAGTTGGAGAGAGATGAGTGATAGAATTACCACATTTTTCAGGCAAAGTGGGAGTGAGAAAGAATATAAACAGTCGTGACTGTTTCTAAGTTTGTTTCTATTGGCAATTGAAAAGAAAGACAGAGTCGCGGTCTTTGATTTGGCCCTCACCGAAAGATGTGTCAAATCAGGGATGCCAATCTTGACTACTTCACCGAAAGATGTGTCAAATCAGGGATACCAATCTTGACTACTCCCTAAGTGTAGATTATGAAATAATGAACATTACCAAATATGTGTCCCTCTGTTATGGTAAAGAAGTGCTGAAATATTTATATTTTGGACATTTCACTAATTTGTGGATTAGTAAACCTCAATTTACATTGCTCAAAGCTAACCAAACGGTGAAATAAAGCTTTTACATCCATTAGAGGATAGAACTTCCGAAAAATAATTGAAAAGAAGTGCATAATTGAAAATATAATTCCCCTTTCAGGTTGCACAACTAGATGTATAATCAAATGGATTCCTTCCTCGATAACAATCCATTTGAAACTTTTGATACCCTTTCAATACTGTTATAATAAAGATGAGTTGAAATGGTTGTTTTGCTAAGAAAATAAAAATGATTAACTTGCTTCTCTAGTCCATTAATTTGAAGGAGGGAGAGACTTTGTGAATTGTGTTTAGGGGAAAATGAATCACAAGCAGTTACTATCAAGCACTCTCTTTCATTCTCTTTCTTTCCTTAGGCTATGTTTGGTTGTAAAGGGAATTAAAGGGAAGGGAAGTGAAATTTTCATACTAAAAAGAAAATTTATGTAATCATTACCCATGTGACTTTAATATAACTTCAAATCATTCCATATTTTGTTATAAAATTTTGCTTTACTTTGCATCCAAAATCCTTTGCTATAATATGTAAAATAAAAAAATTACATGTAAAATATATCGTTATTAAATATAGTTAAAAAAATTAAGTAGCTTATATAATCATATGGGGTAATGATTATAAATATATATCCTTTTAAATTATGAAAATTTTACTTCCTTTCTTTAAATTCCCATTACAACCAAACGGAACCTTATGTGTGGGTCCTTTGTATTGAAAAAGTATTGCACTCCTTCATGTGCTCCATTGATTTGATGTGAGAGATTTCATTTCACATACAAAGCATATGTATATTTTGCCCATTTTTTTTAGCATCGAGGATGCTAATCCATGCATTTGAAAGATTTAAGAAAACTTTTGTTGGTCATTACCCAAAAAAAAAATATATAGATAACTTTTGTTGGAATCATTGACAATCTTGATTAAAATCCGATTGGAACGATTTTCATCCCATCGTGGTCAAGGGACAAAGAAGATTGAGTCATTCAAATCAATATCAACCCCTCTCAAGTCTCAAACCCCCCCCCCCAACCCAAAAGGAAAAAAAAATGTAAAGCATTCCAATGGTGTTGAAAGGGGGTAGACGTACCAATAAGGTTGGTAGCCTATTGGTGAAAATGCCCTTAATCCATCACTGCTCGAGTCGGCTAGTTGTGAGTTCAAGTCTTAGCATGTCCCACTATCGTCCATTGGTGCTGCGGAAGCACGCTTGTCATACGAGGGCTTGATTAAAAAAAGAAAGTGGATAGACGTTAATAATCACTGATCAGGTCAAGACGGACTGATCCAGATCAGATAGGTTTCGGTCTATCCAATTGGTCGGGTTAATTGAGATCTCACGCTAAAAGAAAATGGAAAATTACTTGATTACCCACTTATGGTTTTCCTTTACAAAATTATCCACCAAAAGTTTCAGTTAACAAAAATACCTAAAATTAGGTTTTCCTTTACAAAATTACCCACTTAAAGTTTAAGTTAACAAAAATACCAAAATTGAGTTTGGGTTTACAAAACTACCCACTCAAAGTTTAAAAAAATACATGATTATATGTGGAAGATGAAGACTCACTATTTTGGGTAGTTTTGTAAACCCAAACCTGATTTTGGGTAGTTTTGTTAATTGAAACTTTGGGTGAGTAGTTTTGTAAACCCAAACCCAATTTTAGGTATTTTTGTTAATCAAAACTTTTTGTGGGTAATTTTGTAAAGAGAAACCCAAAAGTGGGTAATCATGTAATTTTCCCAAAGAAAATCGATCCCATTGTCATATAGGTCTTGATTGAGTTGGTATGATGTGACACGTGGGTCAAGAAGTTGGAATTTATTTATTTATTTTTTTCTCTTTTAATGATAATGAAGCCTTTATGTAGAGCATACGGCAAGATGATCTGAGGTGAGGGTAGGACTATGAGTGAATGGATTGGGCATATTTTCTCTTTGAAATCTCCACACTAATGCTTGTTAATTGAGATCTCACTGTAAAAGAAAAATGAATCTCATTGTCGTTTGATGTTCAATTTGGGTATCATCTAGAGCAACTCCCAAGAGAGATTTTGGGTAGGTCATGATTAAGTTGGTATGATGTGACACGTGGATCAAGAAGTTGGATTTTTTTTTTAATGATATTGAAGCCTTAATGTAGAGGATACGGCAAGATGATATGAGTTGAGGGTAGGACTATGAGTGAATGGATTGGGCATATTTTCTCATTGAAATCTCCACACCATAGCAAACAGATAATGCTTGCCTATATGGCGCAACTCCTATGGCAAATATGGCTCAGTTACAATGAATTGATTTGCAATCGGGCTTCTGTAAACATAGATGTTGTCATTAGAAAAAGTCAACCTTTGGCTTTTAATCATATTCCTAACACAAGGAGCAATTATTCTATGGTCTTGCGGCACATTGCATGGGATCCACCTTATCTGTTTATCAAGATCAACATGGATGGGTCTTCTTTGGGTGCTCCTAGTTTATCAGGTTCAAGTGGAGTTTTTAGAGATCACAGCGGAAATTTCTTATGTGGGTTTGCAGATTTTTTGGGAATTACTTATGCTTACATTTCTGAAGCACTTGCTATTAGAATGGCACTTCAAATTGCTCGCTCCAAGAACTTTTCTCATATTCTGATTGAGAGTGATTGTTTATCGGTGATCGACATTCTCAATGGCAACAACAACTCCATCCCTTGGAGAATTTCACACATCATTTTATATTGTCTTAATCTCAGCCAAAGCTTTAGTGTTGTGCTGTTTAGGCATGCTTTTTGTCAAGCTAATTTTGTAGCTGACCGTTTTGCTTCATTTGGTTCTTCACACAGATATTCGATTGTTTGGAATCATTCTCCTCCACCTTTCGCTTCCTTAGCTTTTTTTTATGATCTTTGTAATATTTCCCTCTCCCGTGAGTAAGTTATCAATAAATTTCTCTTAGTACCCAAAAAAAAAAAGTAGAACATACAGAAAAATGCAGGCAAGTGACGTGACACAACCACTGTTTAAGTCCGCGCTCCACCGCCACAGTTTCTTGCCCAAGCAGTCTCCCATAACAAAAAGGGGAGGTGAGGGTAGTTTGATAATTTTGCAGTTTGCACATTAGACACTCCAAGGTGGCAACTGACCCAGCACTTTGGTGCACTATCTAGGGATGTCAACAGGTCTATCCGCTCGGTTTTTGTCTGGTTTGAGTCGATTTCAGTGTGGGAATGATGAAATCAAAACCTATAAGGAAATTTCGATTTCAGTTTGGTTTCTATTTTGTGTGGTTTGGTTTCGGTTTGTCTTCGGTTTCTTATATCAATTTGTAATCGGATTGGTTTCGCTTTTTTGCCCAGTTTGGAGTCGATTTTCCATACAAATGTATACAAAGCTATGCAAAATTTGTTTTTTCAATGAACTTTTTTGGACTACTTTCGATTTCTTATCAGTTTCGTTTGGCTTTAGCCTGGGTTTTGAGCCAATTTCATGTTCATCTGGTTTTCGATGCGGTTTGGTTTGATTTTGGAGTTGTAATACTCCAAACCGAAATCAAACCAATAAGGCTTCAATTTGGTTTTGTCTACGCTATTATCAGTTCGGTTTAGGATTTGACACCCTTAGCGCTATTTAATAACAATTCCCATAATAGGTGGGCTGGGCCTATACTTTTAAGTGAGTTGAACCATCATGGGTCCAACAGATTACCTATATTAATGTGACCCAAAAACCAACACTTATCTCTTCTTTTTCCCTACTATTCTAAATTTACCAAAATACCCCTTCTATCTACTATTAACACCGGTTGTTCTTGTCACACCCTGTTCACACGAACGGACATAGGACGTTAACACCGTTAACCCAAACTGTCAAGATCATCGTACATATTCCACCACAAAGATACACACAACTACAAAGTGCTCATCGTTAAGCGGAAGACTTGGTTTACTGTATATTCCATAATACTTGATACCCAAATTGTAATACAATAGTTAAACGTTTCAAGGCATGATATTTACACAAAAAGAATACAATTTACATATCAAGTACTCAAAAGGAATCATCAAAAATCAGATAGTACAGCTCAGCTCGGTAGCTCGGCATCAAAGGTTAGAGCTCAGCTCGGTAGCAAAGGGTAGAGTTCAGCTCGGTATCGAGTCGCGTCCCTGCAAATGACCCTCGACGAGTAATCCGGTCGTCTAGTAACTCCTCCGAACCCACCAATCCTCTTCAGGGAACTCAACTGTGGGACCCGACCTGTGCTCTTCAGATAGATGACCTGTAAAATCATCTAAAAGAGGTGCACACGTGGGATGAGCTTACTAGCTCAGTAAGTGGAAAGAATGACCACACAGTAATCCACACAATAAATCACAATCATATGCACTATGTGCTATGCAATACATTTCAAATCACATCCACCTAAGCAACATTACTAAGTCTTTGGTTTAGTGCTACTACAACCATAGTGCGCGTATACTCCGGGTACGAATCGTGAACTCCATCCCGCAATACGCCCATAGGACTGTCGGAGAAGGCCCACTGTGAGTACTCGAAAAATAAAACATGCCAACCATCGGCTCTCAACATAAAGTAAATGACAGAATTTTAAGGTGTTGACTCCAGCAATTTAAAAGCAGTACGATTGGCCCTCTTGAATATACCACCGGGGTTACCGACTGTCCTAATGACCAGCCAAGCATATGTCTAACTGCCACAATGACCGACAACCGCGACCACTGTTTCCCCCCGAATGGTAACCCAACACCTTAACCCCTGTTGGGAAGGGTCGTAGCACGGGAAGATGATAATCCTAAACCGCATGCTCCTATATGACAATAGTACGATTGCATAGTGCTACCACGTCCTCATACCACGGGCCACCAATGCACTCGTTTCTAAGCCGACTATGGCATCTAGTCTATTAATGCATCATGCACCATGATGTCAACATTTATCACCTAAGCACATCATCACTTGGCATTTAGAAAATAAATACAGCACCCAAGGCATAACAATGTGAGGATGACTAATCTACATAGCATTTTCATGATGACATGGCTAGTCTAGATACAATTAAATAAATGCCAAACAATACCTTGAAATAAGGCCAAACGTCCTCTCCCCACTTACCTATAGTGTACAAGGACTCACGCTCGGTACGGGTGAGATCCGGTGCGAGAAGCGTACGCTTTGGTGAACCTAACATAAATGAATGGGGTTAGCATTTCACCATATTGGGATCAAAATTAATACGATCCAATGACAAAATCATGTTTAGAATCCTACAAGAAGGTCACACATCCGTTTTGGGTCCAATCGGATGTAAAAATCACGTTGGGAGCCTCTCGGGTGGGTCGGACAGCCCACCTATCTGACCCACCAGTCAGACCCACCGGTCCTGACCGACGGGTAGGTCGGCCCACCGGTCTGGCCCATCGATTGGGCCCGAGGGTCCTGCTAAGACCGACGGGCAGGTCAGCCCGTCGGTTGGCCCCGAGGGTTTGCCCTCTCAGCCGGGTGCCCTCAGGTGGGCCAAATGGTCCATCGATCTTGGCCCACCGATCTTGGTGGGAAAATGTCATTTTCACCTGAAACCTTTCCCAACCTTTAGGGAATCAAATGGGGTTCTTCCAAACCCATTCTCCATACATTTAAGGTCTCACAAGGTGGTTCTAACCTAGATCTAGGTTAGATTTAAGGAATGGAAAGCCATCTTACCTTCTTTGCTCAAGAACTCCTTCAAAACCCCAAAATCACTTCAAATCAACAATGCTTCTCCAACCTTGTAAACACTTCTTCAAATCGTTCAAAATCAACACATAGATCATCTATTAAACTTTAGATTCATCATCTCAAGGGGGATTTACAAGACCTCAAGAAACCCTACCCAAATCAAGGGTTTTACTTGGGTATGGTGAAAGTTTAAGGAACCTAGCCTTTGCTCACCTCTAAACGTAGATCTAGTGTTGGAGATCACTCTTCCGCGTCAGAATGGGAAGATCAAGCCCCGGCGCCGCTGAAATCCATCTCTTCTTCCTCTTCCTTCTCTTCTCCTCTTCTTTCCCTTCTTTTCTCTCTCGTCTTTACTCTTCTCACCAACGTCTGAGTGTCATAAATGAGAAAAGAAAAACGAAAACATAAATGCTATTTATACTTCCTAAAATAACTAAGTAATCACATGGATGGGTCACTCAGGTGGGTGGATGCGCCCACCTGTGGCCGCCCACCTGAGGGCCAAAACTTGGCCAACAAGTGGGATTTTGACAGAATTCGGCCCTCGGCATGAATCTCACTCTTGACATAAGATGTAATATACGTATACGCCTAAATATACGGCTACATATCTGCTTTATCCATACATGACCTTATGATATGTGCATGTACACGTTGGGTACTCCAGTCTCTTCTGGTATTGGCTCAGACTTGTCTGGCCAGCCAGTGTTTAAGGTCACCCTTGCCATCATGGTCCATAAGGAACCCGCCTTAACCCTCTCCAGTTTGGGTCCTGCATGGTTAAATCGGCTCAACCGTGAAATCAGACCGGGTTTAAGAAGTAGGGTATTACATTTACCCCCCCCCTTTCTGAAAATTTTGTCCTCGAAATTGGCATACCTGGTTGTTCAAAAAGATGAGGGTACTTGGCTTGGATTTCATCCTCTTTCTCCCAAGATGCTTCTTCAAGTGAATGATTAGCCCATCGCACCTTTACATAGGAAATGGAGCGGTTGCGAAGGATTTTCGTCTTTCGGTCCAAAATTCCAGTCGGCTGCTCTATATAGGTCATGTCAGCTTCTAGATATTCTGGTTCCACGGGTAATACATGAGAGGGATCATGAATGTATCGCTTCAGCATGGATACATGAAATACGTTATAAACATCCCCGAGTGAAGGTGGCAGAGCAAGCATGTAGGCTACTGAGCCAACCCGGGCTAAGATCTCAAATGGTCCAATGTATCTTGGGCTCAACTTCCCCTTTCTTTGAAACCTTTGCAACCCTTTTGTAGGAGAGATCTTGAGAAATACCTTTTCTCCTGGCTGAAATTCAATGTCTTTTCTGCGGGTATTTGCATAGCTCTTTTGACGAGACTGAGCTGCTTTAATTCTTTCTCGAATAACATCGACCTTGTCACAAGTCATCTGTATCATTTCAGGTCCTAACATTCGGCGTTTGCCTACCTCATCCCAATACAGAGGAGTTCTGCACTTCCTACCATATAATGTCTCATACGGAGCCATCCCAATTGTAGCTTGGTAACTTTTATTATAAGCAAACTCCATAAGGGGTATATATTCTTCCCAACTACCACACATTTCCATTGCACATGCCCTGAGCATGTCTTCTAATATCTGTATGGTTCGCTCCGACTGACTATCGGTCTGTGGGTGGAAAGCAGTACTCAAATTCAATTGTGATCCCAAGGCACGCTGGAAGCTTTTCCAAAATCTGAAAGTGAACCTTGGGTCCCTATCTGATACAATGCTCACTGGCACTCCATGCAAGCGCACTATGTTATCCATGTAAAGTTGTGCTAATTTGGCCATAGAGAACTTGGTCTTGATGGGAATGAAACGAGCAGTCTTAGTAAGCCGATCAACGATCACCCATATCGCGTCCATCCCCTTAGGTGTACATGGTAGTCCGGTGACGAAGTCCATTGTAATCCTATCCCACTTCCATTCTGGTACTGGGAGTGGCTGAAGAGTACCATAAGGTCGATGCCTCTCGGCTTTTACTTTTTGGCATGTAAGAGAAGTCGCCACATACAGAGCTATTGTGACTTTCATGCTTGGCCACCAATAATTTTGTTTGAGGTCTTTGTACATCTTTGTACTTCCTGGGTGGAGTGAGTACTCGGAGCTATGTGCTTCTCGTACTATCTTGTCTTGTATATCCAAATCATCCGGTACAACAATCGCTCAAACATCAATGCCCCATCACTGGCTAAAACAAAATCTGGGTCGTTCATTGTTTGATCTTGAACCTTAACTCTGATCCGCTACAATTCAGGATTCAAATGTTGTTTCATTATTACCTCTTGCCTAATGGTCGGATGCACCTGTAGAGCTGTCAAGGATACACTCAACCATTTAAGGTTTTTGGTTGACGTTCAAATTCTAAGGTCGCTCCTTCATATAAGAGAGCTTCATCCATTAGCGTCGCCTCTTGTACAAGTGGTGGGTTGACTGCCAAATATGAGAGTGACACTATCTGTGCCTTCCGACTTAACGCATCAGCCACTACATTAGTCTTACCGAGGTGATACTGAATGTCGCAATCATAATCCTTCATGAGCTCAAGCCATCTCCTCTGCCTCATATTCAAATCCTTCTAGGTGAAAAAGTACTTAAGGCTTTTGTGATCACTGTATATCTCACACTTCTCCCCATACAAATAATGTCGCCAAATCTTAAGGGTAAAAATGACTGCGGCTAGTTCCAAGTCATGAGTGGGGTAGTTCTTCTCATACTCCTTTAGTTGTCGGGAAGCATACGCTATCACCTTTCCGCATTGCATGAGAACACCACCCAACCCAACTTTGAAAGCATCAGTGTAGACTGTCATTCCACCTGTGCCTTCAGGGATGGTCAACACAGGGGCTAACACCAACCTCTTCTTTAATTCCTGGAAACTCTTCTCACATTCCTCTACCCAGTCGAATTTCACACCCTTTTTGGTTAATTTAGTCATTGGCGCTGAGATCCAAGCAAAATTTTCAATGAAGCGCCAGTAATATCCAGCCAAACCCAAGAAGGTTCTAATTTCAGTGACATTTTTAGGGCTTTCCCACTCTACTACTACTTTCACCTTATCATGATCCACCTCGATTCCGACCTTAGACACTACGTGCCCCAGGAATCCAACTTGCTCAAGCCAAAATTCACATTTGTTGTATTTGGCAAACAATCGTTGTTCTCTCAACCTCTGTAACACCATTCTCAAATGTTGAGTGTGCTCCTCTTCTATCTTGGAGTAGATCAAGATCTCATTAATAAAAATAATTATCCATTTATCGAGGACATCGTGAAATACTCGATTCATTAAATCCATGAATGTTGCCGGTGCATTGGTTAACCCAAAAGATAACACTAGGAACTCGTAGTGACCATACCGAGTCCTAAATGTTGTCTTGGGTATGTCGTTGCTCTTTATCTTGAGCTGATAATAGCCTGATCGAATGTCTATCTTTGAAAATACCTTGGCACCCTGCAACTGGTCAAATAAATCATCAATGCATGGCAATGGATACCGGTTCTTAATGGTCAGCTTATTTAATTCGGTAATCGATGCACATACGCAAGCTGCCATCCTTCTTCTTGACAAACAATACTAGGGCACCCCAAGGTGAAACACTTGGGCGAATAACTCCCTTTTTCAATAATTTCTGCAACTGCATCTGCAACTCCTTCAATTCAGCTGGTGTCATCCTGTACGGAGCCTTAGATACTAGAGCTGCTCCAGGAACCAAGTCTATGGCAAACTCCAACTCTCTATCAGGCGGTAAATGCATCAGGTCATCTAGAAAGACGTCGAAAAACTCTTTAACCACCTTTACCTCTTCTAGAGGTGTAATCCTTGCATCAACATCAAGTACCGATGCTAAGTAGCCCTGACATCCACTCTTCAACAACTTTACCGCTTGAAGAGCGGAGACAAGAACCTTTCTAGCCTGTTTCACTTTATCTGCTTGGTATACCAATTCTCTTCCTACATCATCTGTCACCCTAATCAGCTTTTCAGCATACATCACATTAGCTCGATGAGCCGACAACCAATCCATGCCCAGTATAACATCAAAATTCTGCATATTGAACTTAATGAGTTGCGCATCCAATTTCTTCCCACTGATTTCCACTGGGCACGGCCCATACACCTCCTTCAACTGTGTAACTTTACCAGTAGGCATACTAACAATCATCCCATGCTCTAGGATCCTGGGTGGCATACCAAGTTTCTCAGGAAATCTCTTAGATACGAATGAATGTGTAGCTCCTGAGTCGAATAAAACATAAGCTGGTATGCCCGATATAGATAGGACACCTAGTGTAACAATGCATATAATTTCAGCAGGTCATCAATATTTAACATAAAGAAATTTTTAAATTTAAAATGTACCTGCTACCACTTCTGTGCTGGCCTCAGCTTCCTCAGTTGATAGGGCATACATCCTTCCCTGTGGTTGATTTCCCCGAGTTAAGGGAGGTCGAGCCGAGGGCGATCGGAGGCAAGGCTGTCCGACCGATAGTCTTTTGCATAGTGCCCATAGGAATAGCAGTTAAAGCAACGGATCTGAGATGTCGAAACTGGGGCGGGGCCCCTCTGCACTTGACCTGTTGAAGATGGAAGTCGGGGCGGCCTTGGAAGTGTAGGTACCGCACTAGTGTTTGGACAGAAAGATGTAGAGCCCAAACCACCAGCCGGTCGAGGAGGGTAGCCAGATGGCCTATAAGGCTGCCTATAAGTAGGCCCAGAACTGTACGACCCACGGTATGCCTTGGAGGAGTTGCCCATATCCGGAAATGGATTTGTTCTCTTCCATAGTCCAGGTGTGAGGGATTGTTCTCCCTTCTGCTTATCCTCCATGGTCTTGGCCTTCTGCACAATTTGGCCATAGTCGGTCAAATCTAAGACCTCAAGTATAGACCCAATGGATGCCTTTAGGCCCTTTAGAAATCTCGCAGCCTTCTCTTCAGCTGTCCTCATATGCCTAGGGGCAAAATGGAACAAGCTCTCAAACTGCTGTTGGTACTCAAGGATAGTCTTACCTCCTTGAGTTAAGGTCATAAATTCCATCTCCTTGCGGTCTCTGAAGCTGCGTGGGTAATGATTGTCCAAGAACAACTCCTTGAACTGTTCCCAGGTGGGTTCCGGATGGGCGACCAACAATATGGGCTTAGAGGCTTGCCACCAAGAGTTGGCCTCCTTCTTGAGTTGCAACCCCGCACAAATGAGTTTCTGTGCATCTGTGCACTCAATCACCTCAAATATTTTCTCTAGCTCCTGGATCCACTGGTCCGGCTCCAGAGGATCACTCCCCACCTTAGAGAATACAGGTGGCAAGTTCCTCTTGAATGACTCCACTACCTTTGACGTATTATTCGTCGGTGGGTAATTAGGAGCATAAGCTGAATAGTAAGAGTATGGAGGGGGCACCCCATACGGAGGAATACTAAATGGCAGAATTGGAGATGTACCTCCCACTTGTGGCCCCGTACTAGACCCTACAGGCGGGTCCTGTGGAGTAAGTATTCGGGGAGGTTGACCTGACCGAGAAAGGTCCAATTGTTGCTAAATAACAGTCATAAATGCTTGCTGTTGCTGGAAAACCTGTTGTGACTGTTGAATTATGGTAGCAACATCCCTCGGAGTAATAACGGGTGGAGGGTCCAGAAGTGTAGTCATAGGTGGGTCCCCATGTGCCCCACCCTGACCAAAGGTCTCTGGAGGTGGTGGAAGTGAGGTTTGCCCCACAGAGCGGAACCTTCTAGGATTTGGTGGTCGACCGATCGAACGAGGACCACGCGGGGTACCCCGTGCATTGCTACCGGATCTAGTACGTACCATCGTATCCCTATACCTGGAACCAAGGATTAAAGTATCGGTATCGGTCGTCGTATCGGTAGGTCAAAATTAAGATACGTATCGGAGAGTATCGTATCGTATCGGAGATACACTAAGATACGCTAAAGATACACATAAATGGATAGGAAACATTTTTTTAAACACTTTTGCATAAAGAGTTTGTTAAAAAAAGCTATTGATAACATGTATTATGCATAAACACTAAATTGAGGGTATCGTACTAAGAATTCAAGGTTTGTAGTTGTCCCATAAATGTAAAATCCTTATTCCCAACCTTGATTTCCACTTTAGTTAGAGAGAAATATGGCTGACAACAACTTTGGAACAAAAACCCTTCAAAAAATCGTGTTTTTCTGAAAAATTACCCATCTTGGCCATTATATGACCATAACGCATTGTATCGGTACATACCGATACTCACCGATATGTATTGATGCTCACCGATACGTACCGATATATCGATACTCACCGATACGTGCCAATATATACCGATCGATCGATCGATACATACCGACACTCACGATACGCATCAATACATACCGAAACGTACATTTTACCTCAATTTTATAATTTTCATAGTCGATCGAGGCATATCGATCGTATCGATGTGTATTGGTGGTGTATTGATGCATATCGGTATGTATTGTAGGATATATATCGATACGAAAGGATTTTAAAAATTTCATGTATCGTATCGATGTGTATCGTATCGATCGGCTAAATTTAAGATACGTATCAGAGGGTATCGTATCGGTATCGAAGATACTTAAAACCATGCCTGGAACATATCATACATCACATTGGTTAAACACCATAGAATTGATAACGGCACATAATTATATGCCAACACATAGGGTATTATAGCGTATGATAGTTTGCAACTAATCGCGACTTAATTCCAAAAATACAGGGTTAGTGCTTCAACAAGTATGTCAATGGTCCCACTTGACCATAACATATTATTATAAGAATAATAATTATATTAATAATACTCATAAAATATTAATAATCCCATTTTTCAGGTTTTCTCACAACCGGTGGCTCACATGCAAGACCCTCTCACACGTAATCCCGTGACGAGTTAACCCAAACTCTCAGATCATCGACAAGATTCCACCACAAGATACACACAACAGAAAGTGCTCATCAGTTCAGCGGAAGACTTGGTTTACCTGTGTATATTCACATAATACTTGATACCCAAATTGTAACACAATAGTTAAGTACATGTGGGCCCGAAGGCATGATATTTACACAAAAAGAATACAATTTATATATCAAGTACTCAAAAGGAATCATCAAAAATCAGATAGTACAGCTCAGCTCAGTATCAAAAGTAGAGCTCAGCTCGGCATCAAAGGTTAGAGCTCAGCTCGGTAGCAGGGTAGAGCTCAGCTCGGTATCAGAACTACGGTCCCGTAGTACATCCCTCGCACGAGGAATCTGAGCCGTGCTCTAACTCCTCTGGAACCCACCAATCCTCTTCAGGGAACTCAACTGTGGGACCTGACCCGTGCTCTTCAGATGGATGACCTACAAAATCATCTAAAAGAGGTGCACACGTGGGATGAGCTCACTAGCTCAGTAAGTGGAAAGAAGGACCACATAGCAGTCCACACAATAAATCACAACCATATGTACTATATGCTATGCAATACATTTCAAATCACATCCACCTAAGCAACATTACTAAACCTTTAGTTTAGTGCTACTACAACCACAGTGTGCGTATACTCTGGGTACGAGCCGCGAACTCCATCCCGCGATACGCCCATAGGGCTGTCGGAGAAGGCCCACCGTGAGTACTCGGAAAAATAAAACATGCCGACCACCGGCTCTCAACATAAAGTAAATGACAGAATTTAAAGGTGCTGACTCCAGTAATTTAAAAGCAAAACGATTGGCCCTCTTGAATATACCACCGGGGTTACCGACTGTCCTAATGACCAGCCGGGCGTATGTCTAACCGCCATAGTGACCCAACAATCGCGACCACTGCTTCCCCCCGAATGGTAACCCAACACCTTAACCCCTGTTGGAAAGGGTCGTAGCACGGAAAAATGATAATCCTAAACCGCATGCTCCTATATGACAATAGTATGATTGCATAGTACCACTGCGTCCCATACCACGGCCACCAATGCACT